>JAMKCH010030152.1:0-163987 GCA_023653785.1 Ophioderma brevispina
GAAGGTTACATCTAAGTAGTTTATTCTTTGGAATCCTTGATTTCTTTATAGCCATGTACACCCATGTAGTCAAGGAAAGGTTAAAGGGCCATAAGGTTTTTATATCTACCATACAATTAATGCTAGTGTTATATTTATTAGTTGATTTTCATCGGTCGTGTAGCGACAAGATATTACTTTTAACTCGGGCCATTTTGGGGGGCCGTTTTTTGTTCGCGGCTGTCCGTAAATGTCGGACGCTTTCGGCCGTGTGAACTGGTACGGGCAAAATACTGTCGTGTGGTGTTGTTTTGCCCCATAGAAATGTCGGTTGGTATCTTTAGCTTGAAGTTTTTGGGTAAAAAAACAAAACGGTGTTTTGTAAAATTTGGTTTGCTTTTATGAAATGGAAAGTTGGGGTTGTTTACTGATTTTGAAGTATTACGAGATCAGAATTCAATGCTTTAAAGATCAGTATCTGAAAAATTGCGCTCTAGAGTGCGGATTTGTTTAAAATCAACGTTATCAGTGTAGTGAAACTAAATGTTGCTGCCAAAAAAAGGAAAAGTCGTCGATGGTTGTTTCCCCTACGGGCGATTTTTAACGAGGGTTAGTTGGGGTAAGAAGTACACTGTGTATCATAGAGGGTAGCCCAAGGTGCTCTGACTAGACACTCCAGTGCTTGTGGTCGTGTCCCGGGCTTTGACCGTGGTCGAGCTAAATAGCGGGGGGGGTTACCTGGAGAGCTTTTTGACGAAATAACCAATGATAATTGGTACTTGGTACTGGTAGTAAAACCTTCCAGACTCCATAAGGGAATCTTGACTGGAGGTGGGTGGTTACAGAAATTTACTAGGGAATAATGCTGTACTGAAAGCGGTTCTTGTTGGTTGATCAATGTTTTGTGGTAAACAGTTCCAGTCTTTATTGTTGTGGGAAAAATGAGTGGAGAGTGGTGCAAGATTGGTGGTGTAGATTTTGAGTTGCTGGTTTATGTCCTCTCTTGCCCGTCGGTCTTGGGTTGGAATGTAGTCTTGGAGATGTCAAGTCATCATGTTTGATTTTATAGAGACAAACGGTGAATTCTATGCGTTCTGTAGACTTAGCCAGCCAAGGAGTGGATAGCATTTCGGTATGGGAAACACTAGCTTCACGGGTGATGAAAGTCCCAGAGTAGTGAATCGGGCTACTCTCCTTTGGACTTTTTCAAGGATGGTTAGTCCTTGGCTGGTTAGGATACCAGGCCCTTATTCCCATATTTGCGATGGGGGGTCGACAAGAGTATGTAGAGCCTTTCTTTTGATATTAATAGATGCATGACGGAAGTTTCTCTGGATGAATAAAACCCAAGGATTTAGAAGCTTTTGATGCCAGCATTGGCTTGCTTGTTATTTTAGAAATTGTTAGGTTTGGGTGTGTTTGTAACATGAGATGTTTTTTCTCGCTATTGACCATCACAAAAGTCATACATATAGGCCTAAGCCATAACAAAGAAATTTAAAGAAAAATAAAAATGAATATATATAAAATAGCAAATGAATGAAGAAAATAAAGAAAAACTCAGTCAAATTAAAAAATAAAAAAAACCGAAAAAATAATAATAAACAGATGAGAATATTAATAACAAATAATTTAAAAAATAAAACCAAATAAAATCCTGTGTACCCACTAGTATTAGAATATCATTTAAACTAAATGTTATTAAACTCTAAAAGGAAATAATAACATAAAAAATATAATAACAGACATTATATAGCGCCTTCCCCAAAACGATAGAATATAAAAATGCATAAAAAACTGGAACAACATTTTTTTTTAAAAAATCAGTACAACATAATTGATAAAGAAGAAAACGACCAAAAATAATTAAAAAAAATAAAAGCCAAAATGGTAAGAAAATAAAATAAAAATCAACGGGGGGATGGGGATAATAAAATATTTTAAAAATAAAAAAATCAAAGCCGTATACACAAAAATGGTACTAATATAAATCGTTTAAAATGAAAAATAACTTAAATAATAACACTCTTAACAAAATAAAGATGACTAAATACGTAAAATAAAAAAAAAAATAAACACAAATACAATTAAAAACCAAAAAGTTGAAATAAATTACATATCGAAATGAATGAAAAATATAAGTGAAATTAAAATCAACACTTACATTATTAATAAGTAAATCGTTACATAAAAAATTGAAATAAACCAAATTAAAGGCTGACTTAAGTAGGTACAATATAAAACCTAAATAATAAATAAGAAATGAACCCACTACAATTACCTAAAAAAAACACAAAATAAACACTATGAATAAAATAATACATGATAAATTAAAAATCAAAATAAAAAAACAACGAAAGGAAATGTTCGCGAATGAAATTGCATTTTAAACCCTGGCGTCATATCCAAAGCAATGTCAAGAAGAAAACTTACCAGCTTCAATTCTGGGAATCCTTTACCTTACAACTTGCATGTGTCTATATCAGACCAAACTTAAGTCTACCACCAACAGCTACAGCAGCACCACTGTAGAATTCTCTTACCATCACAGATTTTTTTTCAAAGTGACATCTGCATCTGGAACCCCCTCCCAGCTTTACTGGGTTCAGCTCAGTCACAGGAGATTTTCCGGAGTCGCATTTGAAGCAACTCACACTCCGCTCGCTAGACAACACAGGACCTTCTTTTTACGTGCACCAGGCTTTTCTTCCTGCCAACCACTTTGTTGATCTCTGTTCCTGTTACCAAAGCACCATTCTGCACCTAGAACAACAATCTCTACTACTGAGAGTGATGTAATGAGTGGAAGATAGATAAGATAGTTGCAGTCAACAGTCAACCTAAAAAAACTTGCAAGTAGCCTCTTGATTATGCAGCCACGGAATTACAATTCATATTTTGAATCAATTCAAACAAATTAAAAACTTGCAGGGAAAAGTCGCTTCAATTCAAAATAAAATCCAGTAACCTCGGTTAACAAATGGCTCCGAGCGACCGATAAGGTTCTGAACACGAAGCATCACAATCACCGCCAACATGAACCACTGGGCAACCACAATTACCAGCCTCCCCCGCCCTAACCAGTCCCCAAATAACCAGAAAACCCTGAAACTAGAAAGACGAGAACAGCGAATTCTAGTTGTCATTCATTCACTAATCTTTCAAAACACAAAACTTACTGAGTTATAGTTTGGCACTTGTAAACATTCATCAAGTTTAAAATACAGACTCATGTCTGATAATCAGTGATGTAATTTCCCGTACAGGTGAGTTATAATGCATAAGTCAGTGGGCTTGAGATGGCTTCCCAAATGACTGTGTCTTTTTTTAAAAGGCCATTCTTTAAAAACCAATGTCTAAGATAAGGCTTGTTTGGAATCACCCTCTCCATGAAAGCCTTCAAAAGGGAGGACCTGTTGCATAACCCAACTCCAACACTTGTGGTAATAAGAAAATAAACCTTTGATGCCTTTACACTCTGGGTATGCCCTAATTGCACTGATTGTTTCAAAACAACTGTGATTAAGGAGCAGGGTGCGGGTGATAACTCATGAGCAGTTTCTACTGCCAAAACACATCTCAGAGAGGTTGTTGATTTTGGCCGTACTGCGTTCGCGTTAAACTAGTGGGTCGGTTTGTTGTACGAGCCGGATAACGGATCGATCGTTATCCGACACGGTTAAATGGCCCAGTAGAGACACGTTCTGTGTATTGAGTGCTAAATATAGCAGAACAGCTTGCATAACTTGATTGACAAAGCCAATCTTCTTGACAGATTTTGTTGACATTAGATGACAAGCTTTAAAATATCAAGAATGTCATGAAGATAAGTAGTTTCTTTAAAGTGGTTTAAAAAAACAAAAACGGTAGCCAAACATTTATGCTTTGATATGACGATGTATGGCATTTCCAAATCCTGGTTTAGATATTAAAATGAATTTCTTGTTAAATTCCATGTTTTGTCCCCATAGAAAACATGAAACTGTTCTGGCAAGAAGAAACAGCCAATTAAATATGGAAATGGCTTCCTTGACAACTAACTGGCAGTAATTACATTGTTATTAATTGCATTTTTGCAACAATTCTTAGTGTTTTGTGATATTGTGGCAAATATTTCCGTCCATAATACTAATAGTTTAAATCAGAAGTCCTATCAACAATTGCTGTTTTGTTAACATGGCGAGTGAAGTTTAGTAAGTGCAACTTCCTCCGAGAGTCATTGACTCGTATTTATCATGTACTAAATAAATGTGGAATAGTGCTGATTTTCACACTTTCCGCTAGGTCAGGAGCACACGCAAAGTTAGGAAAGCACATTGAAATTGCATTTTGTAATCGATCTTCAAGAGGATGCAGAAATGTTGGTATCAATCTGACAGCCAACACATAGTAATAACTGGCAGTAATTGCATGTTATTAATGCCTTTTTCCCAACACTTCTTATAGTTTGCTGAGTTTTCAATGAAGACAGGGCCAAACATCCATCCATGAGTGGTATTTCTTTAGAATTAAGACCCAGTTTCTTGTCCTTTTCAGTAGTTCATTTTATCTCTGATTCAGTAGATACCCTTTTGATAGTGTGTTTTCATCATGTTTAAGTAGATTACTGTTCCTTTAATAGGTAATTGCAATCATTATTATAACCTATGTTCATCAAAGTGTTGCTAATATTATAATTTGATGATAATTTGAAAAATGGCTATTGAGAAGAGGATCAACTATAATAAAATGCAAGCTTGAGAGGATTTGTTAAACCAATCCTATAACACATTGATTTTAAAATTGCACATTGATTTATAGGTCATGTAATCCCATAATTCCCAACACACAAAAAGCCCAGAATTGTATGCTCATTTTTGGTACAGAAAATGTTAGTACTCTTGAAAAGTCCTATATAATTCTTGTTATTAACCTTATGTTATTATCTCCAAGCTAATATTGGTATAGAATAGTCAAGTATAGGGACATTGCAATGCTTCATGACATTAAAGCAATAAATGCACATTTTTGAAGAGCGCCCCCAATTTTATTCAGAGTTGTGTTGGTAATTGTCTAGTAAACTATACCTGGGAACAGCAAAGCTCAAAAGTGTGCATGCATCATAAGAGAAGGGATTGTGTAATTGCATTTGGAGATCACTCGGGGATCCCTGACCCTAAATTATATGACAGCCACTTGAAACATGATATTTCTGTCTGTGCAATATGAAATAGCACAATCGCACAAAAATGAGGCTAACTTGACTTGTGTGAACCAATGGAACAGCTAATGGATCAGCGTTGATACCTACATGGTGCTATTTCCTGGCTATTTCATACTGGAATGACGTTTTCAGTGGCTGTTGAATTATTATTGGGATACCGTAATAATTCTAATTACAAAATTATTTCTTATGCGAAACATATAGAAGTTCCAGCTTACCGGTCATAGGTATAGTTTACTAGCCAATTATCAATGTACTGTGCAAAAATCTCAACATTATTGAAAATTGGGGGCGCTCTCCAAAAATATGCAGTCATTGCTTTAAGTAACCTGCCACCTGCATGACAGAGGTTATGTTTAATATTCTTAGAATCTGATTTTCTAATACCAGACATCTAAATTATTGACTGAGCTGTCAACGTTGGATTTGTAACAATACAAAGTTCCCATTGTAATTGAAACTGTTTGGAAGGTCATATCTGTTAAAAGAGAAGTCATAAATTATGTAATTGTTATAGTTGTATTTTATGTCAGGGCTGTCTTCTATCCCACCTGTAGTTAGATATTTAGGTGTCAAATGTATGACCTATATAAACCTACCTCATTGGGTTTCTAAAGTATTGTTGATGCAGCGCACCAGCAGAGTCGTGATTTTTTTCAGGTGGAGAAAGTGGCCAAGAAATCCTAAGCTTTGACCCTGTACATACTAAAAAAATTGCTTATTTCAACAAAGATTAATTAATCTTGATGACTTAATAAAGCATGTGTACACACTACACTTAATTAAGATACAATTGCTTACACACTAGCAGAAAACTAACAAAGATCAAAACAAGTGTGCTTATGGAAATACGGCCTTGGTATGTAAACCAACACACATCACCTCTTAATTCAATAAAGAGTGTGTACACACTCGTAAAAAAACATCCTCTTAATCAAAGAAGCTGATTTGCTTAATTGAATTGAGCAAATTTAATCTTCGTATACACTATACTTGTCATTAACTCTTCATCAAAAATAAAGAGATTTTGCTAGTGTGTACAGTGTGTTTGACATAATCATTGATTTGACTCATAATCACAAAATCAGGGGATGGGAAGTTTTCAAATTTGGAGTGTAATCATGGTTGTCAATTCCACTGTTGTTTTAGAATTTTGATTATAAATTATAAGGTAGACTCATTAATCTTGATTATTTAATCAAGTCTGTGTCCACAATGCAAGTTCAGACATGGAAATGTTCATATTTATTAAAACAAAGAAAGATCAAAATAAGCATTAAGTAATATTCTCTACTGGAAATACTAGCTGGGAATGTCACGGGTTATGCATTACTTCATCAATCATTTTGATGAAGCATACTTCTGACCAGGTAAATCAAAATCAGACAAATTTTGATGTCAACAAATAACTTTACTTCCTGGAACTCTGCAATTTCAATTCTTTTCAAAATAAGTGATTTATATCAACATATAGTTCACTTTTTAATGTCAAAATAAGCAATTTTTAGGGGTACAGGGTGGAAGTCTCATCTTGAAGAGGAGTTACTATTTACATGCAAACATGAGGTAAAAGATGGCATAAACTTATCGGATTCTTTGAAAAAAAATACATGCTGACCATTTTCTACAATTTGGTGTGACCTCCTAGGAACAAAATACTAAGTTTAATGGCGGTTCTCTGGTCACTGAATTTGCTTGCATTGGCCGCATATCCTTATCTGTCCAAGATCTTTAAGCTCAATTACGTTGTGGGAAGTAGTGACTGTTACAATAGGGTCACTGTTGCAGGACTGAATAGCAACATTCCGGTAATGATGCCAAGTTAGAGAGACTTAAAAATTGAAGTATTGGTCATTACATGAAATAAACCCCAGATTAACATTTCTACTATCTAGACCTATAGCTAATAATTGAATAATTATGTTACATGTTTGATAGTGTCTAGACCCATTCAAGCTTTGAGACACTGAGCTCTCCAGTTGTTATCACAGATACCAGGGCTATTCCAATTATGACAATCACCACCAATAATTCATGGAAACTCAGTGATATCAAAGAATAAAAGTGATCACTGCAAGACTCCAATAAAAGATCTTTTCAAATTAAACCCTGATTCTTACACTTTAGCAAGAACTGGGCAGATCGACCCATACTCTCTTAAAACGAAAGAGTGAAAAACCACTCTAAAAGAGTGAAATCTCACTCCAAAAAAGAGCCAGCTGAGTGACGCATCTTTTAGAGTGAGATCCACTCTAAATAAAGAGTGAAAAAAAATAACTCTAAGCAAAGAGTGAAGTGATCATCCTCCTTTTTAGAGTGAACTAGTCACTCTTTTAGAGCTGTGGGGGAAAGCGTGAACTAGCCAATTCACTCTTTTAGAGTTGTGATTCTTTGTGAATTTTTGTTTGTTTGGTGAGTATATTGTATATGTGGGTCATAATTCATAGCATCGTGACATGAATGAATATTGTGGCGCATCATTGGCATGATTCAGTGTGACTTGCATGCACGATTGTGGCATGCATGACGTGCATGATCATGACATGCCCGTGACCTGCATGATTGTGCATTTCGTACATGCACAGGCCTGGCCTAGCCTGGCGCAGACTACCGTATTTCCCGGGCCGTATTTACGAGTGATATTACAATAAATAACATTTAATGCTTCTCCACACTTTGTCTGTAAATAAAAAAAAAAAAAAAAAAAAATCAAAATAAGCATTAAGTAATATTCTCTACTGGAAATACTAGCTGGGAATGTCACGGGTTATGCATTACTTCATCAATCATTTTGATGAAGCATACTTCTGACCAGGTAAATCAAAATCAGACCAATCTTGATGTCAACAAACAACTTTACTTCCTGGAACTCTGCAATTTCAATTCTTTTCAAAATAAGTGATTTATATCAACATATAGTTCACTTTTTAATGTCAAAATAAGCAATTTTTAGGGGTACAGGGTGGAAGTCTCATTTGAGGAGGAGTTACTATTTACATGCAAACATGAGGTAAAAGATGGCATAAACTTATCGGATTCTTTGAAAAAAAATACATGCTGACCATTTTCTACAATTTGGTGTGACCTCCTAGGAACAAAATACTAAGTTTAATGGCGGTTCTCTGGTCACTGAATTTGCTTGCATTGGCCGCATATCCTTATCTATCCAAGATCTTTAAGCTCAATTACGTTGTGGGAAGTAGTGACTGTTACAATAGGGTCACTGTTGCAGGACTGAACAGCAACATTCCGGTAATGATGCCAAGTTAGAGAGACTTAAAAATTGAAGTATTGGTCATTACATGAAATAAACCCCAGATTAACATTTCTACTATCTAGACCTATAGCTAATAATTGAATAATTATGTTACATGTTTGATAGTGTCTAGACCCATTCAAGCTTTGAGACACTGAGCTCTCTCGAGTTGTTACCACAGATATCAGGGCTATTCCAATTATGACAATCACCACCAAAATTCATGGAAACTCTTAGTGATATCAAAGAATAAAAGTGATCACTGCAAGACTCCAATAAAAGATCTTTTCAAAATTAAACCCTGATTGTTACACTTAGCAAGTACTGGGCAGATGGACCCATACTTCAACACTTCCACAGGATTCCATCTTCTATTTGAGACTACTTTCCTGAAGAAAGTGCATGTTCATCTCTTGGATAGAGCAGTGATGTATTGTTTTTGACTGGAATGTGAAGCCTGAAGTCCAAGCCCCTGACACATTTTCACACAGTACTGTAGCAAGGATATACTTTATATAAGTCAATTTTTCGTGAATAAGACCCCATTTGTTGGTGAGGTTAAAGGTCACATACAGAGGTCAAGTGAGGTCAAGTTATAAAATGTAAAATTGACCTGAATTGAAAAGTTGAAGTTCAATTGGAACCAAACTTGTTTTATGGATATTGCATGCAAACCCTCATTTGTTTGAGGTCAAAGGTCACATTTCAAGGTCAAAGGTCATATGAGGCCTATCATTCACAAACCTCGACGGCAGGCGACACTAGCAGTCCAAGGACTGCAATAGTTCTTATTTTACAGAAAACTACTAGTTATCCAACTGCTGCTGTACAGTGTACACACCCCCATATATATATATCCCTAGCTCTGTGAGATTTACATTTTATGTAGTAGCCATCCAGGAAGAAAAAAAGTGTTCCTTTAATTTGAAGTGGTACACTCTGGCTAACATTTCAGAAGCTATATCCTGATTGTCAGAAGTTTAATCTGATTTCAACTATACTCATTATTAAATCTAATTCTCATTCCATGATACAGTTCAATAACTTTCATTCACCAGTATTATAAGAAATACACTCTTGTTCTTCTGCTCTTTAGTATGGTACCCAGAATGCACAAGGTCAGTTCATGTCCATGGTCAACCCACTGAACTGTGTCCTTGTGGATGAGGCTATTGTGCTTCAAAGTGACTGGTTTCAGAGATAAGAAATTTAAATGATGTGGACACTAATAAAGTAACTTTACTTACAACTAAGACTGTGTGATATAACATTTTCTTATATCATATTCAGATCATATCAGCATAAATAATTGGTCTAGCTTATCACTTATCAGCTTTAGTTATTAGCCTCCTTTCCTTTTAAAGTGGCGTTTGTTCAGGACCGTCCATACGTACAATGGACCTAATATTTTCTGCTTATATACATGTCAAAAAATATTATTTCCCAAGGCCAGAGCTCGATGGCTGCAATGGTCAAACAAGAGTGACACCATGGCAAACAAACCAAAGAAAATCTCACTATTGTGATAAAAATCTTCAGGCTTGAGTTCCTGCCAGGTCTTTGAAAGCCAAAACCATGATTGGCCCAAGAGAAGATTTCAGTAGCTTCCCACAATGCATTGCTTCCAATGGAGGTTTTTGTACAGGTACTGATGTGAATCGTTAGAGATGAAACATGGCTAAAATGACAGTACTGATCACAAACTTGCATTTTAAGAATGTTTCATCTCTAACGATTCACATGACTACCTGTACAAAAACTTCCATTGGAGGCAATGCATTGTGGGAAGCTACTGATATCTTCTCTTGAGTGGCCCTATTTAGACTATACTTTGTCTAGTCTGAAGTATGAAGTGACGACGCGCGCGTATACCCAGTGCCGCCTTTCAGTTGCAGTGCGCTTGTGCTTTGCTTACGCGCGCGCTGAAAGTCGGTACATTGTATACGCCCGCGTCGCTACTTCATACTTCGAGCTGGACAGAGTATAGGTAAGGTCATCAAGTTTATGGTGAGATTATTTTTGAGAGAAATACAAATCTTGCCTGTGCTATCTTCAGTAGATAGACTAATGTCTTATTTATCGCTTCCACTTCCATTAACTTCTTTTGAACACTGTAAGCTACTGTAGGCCTGTAAATGTTAAGTAATAAGATAATGTAGGTCATAAGGGCAGTCTTGGATCAAAATTCATTGGAAGATTTAACCAGCCCCAAACTTTTCAAGACTTTCTCTCCTCCCTTCTCGTAGCCCCCAGGGTACTGGTTAGCCTGCTTGCAAGTACAAGTGCGGGATCCCAGCTGCTTGTGTATTTCACTACGGCAGACACATGTTCAAATGTTAAAAGAATCAGACTGGCGGAGCCCTTTTTTTGCAGGGGATTGGCCGCTTGTGGTATGCACATGACATGGACGGAATGTTCGCCTCCATTACAAAGTCGGTTAGGTTTTACAAGTACATTGATGACGTACTGAAATTAACTCTCTCTGTTATTTTGTTTTTATTTTTGCAAGTTTACTGCAAGTTCATCCTCAACAGGAATTTTGAGTATTGCAAGGTGTTCATATGTTTTGTTCTTGTATGGGTAATAAACCTCTCTTGTTGTTTTATATGGGGGAGAACATCTAGAGAAGGCTTTGTAGCTTTCAACAACAAGAAGCAAAACAGCATAAATTTCTTAACAGAGGTTGTATGGCTCCGGGGCAAGGCTTTGAACCTTTAACATTCCTCTTCGACTGTATTTCATTCATTGTATCTAGTTGAGCATGGTACATATGAGTTTGTGTAAACATCTAGTGCTGCTGGATCGTTGTTTTGGACTGTGTTGTTTTGGACTAAATAATCTCAAAGTGTCTTCTAAGACTATTTGATTGGTTTTATGATTTATTTAGCCAATCACAGACATGGTAAGAAAAGTACTGTAAGAATGGGTTGCACAGCGATATAGAAGCACAATTTGGATTGGTTACTCAGAGGGCTATCTCATATTGTGTCCTGTAATGAGCCAATATGTACCATTGGTGGCAGTGCCCGGGGGGATAAAACAAATCTGACTGTACCAAATTCTTAAAGGAGAACCTGTATCAAGAATAATTTACACAATATACGTTATAAAAACAATTATTGAACACATATGGAGTGGTTTCATGGGAAAATGGAAATATACTAACCATAAAACGAATTAAAACATTTTGTCTGACCATGCGCTATTTGAAATTCGCGCTAGTGTATATGGGATATGTATTTGTGTTATGCGATACGGATGGAACAGTAGCGTCACACACCTTCACACATGATGCTTTCATAATGTGTATTTCCTATGGCATGTATGACGCAAACGTGCCGGTCGTATCGCATAACTCGTTATACACTAGCGCGATTTTTAAATAGCACATGGTCAGACTAGATGGTTTTAATTCATTGTTAGGGTTAATATAATTCTGTTTTTCTATGAAACCACTCAATATGTGGTCAATAATTATTTTATAGTGTTTATTGTTTAATATTATACATTGTACAGGTTCTCCTTTAATATTGAGAAAAAAATTTCTATAGTGCACTTATCTTACTTGAGTCTGTGACATCAATGCAATATTAAGCGGGCATTGATAGATAGCACTGGCTTACACACACACACATACGTTTAAAGCTGGCACATGGATGTGAGAAATACCTGCCTTCAGATCAGACATGCTTCTATCAAAATGAGATGGGCAAACACTGACTTCAAAACTTTTGTTTGTGTAATGATTGATCTGCCCCTTCCCAGCTAGAAGACTGGGGCTATAGAAGACAGGCACTAGAAATAAGCTGAAACATAAGACTCTGTTACCTACCTCTCGACTGAAACTGTCTTGAAGTGTCAGTGATGCTTATTGCTGAAAAATGTGATTCAAGTAATGTATGAAAGTGAATTTCCTGCCAAGATGTGCAAAGTCTAGACCCTCGCAGCTTCTGCGATCTTGTGAGAGTGCAGTTTTGGCTCAAACAGAGTCGTTATATCTACCTTTATAAAATTCACTGGGTGGGACTCGGAACACGGCCTGTTCCTGTGTGAAAAGCCATCTATTTTCTGTTGCTAAGTACACATTAAATACATTTTAGCCGGAGTCGTATAAATTGCTTCTGGCACGGTTGTTCTTATTTCCAGATTGATGATTTTTTTACAAAGATTTCCAGGTCCACATATTTTGTTGCAGATCCTTATACTTGAATATACACCTACCAGCCCTCAGACTTATGCTAATAGAGTTCAAAGCTGAGTAAATTTTAAATCATACTAGCCACGTTAGATAGTCTGGACCGAAATATTTTCCGGTGTTCATGGAGAAAAAGCTAGTAGACCTCTGCTCAGATGTGGCCAGATCCATAATTGGAAATTCTAGGCCAGTGGTTCTCAATTATGCGCCCCGCAGGCCAAATCCGGCCCACCAATCGCATAGATATGCGTCCCTGAAATGCTACTAAAATATAAAGAGAAACACTAAGAAATTCTGGTGTACTTTATGGCCCTCAATAGGGGAATTAAAATATGTTAACATTCTCTGCCCCTCAAGATAATATAATTGAAACCCCTGTTCTAGGCTAAGAGGAATGACAAGATTATTTTGACCGTCAATATGTCAGAAGCAGGGCTGGAAAAAACTTGCACAGTTTCGCAGGAACTACAACCAAATTGCCTTCCAACGTTGAAAAGTTCCCTCCAAGATTTCAAACTTTCCCTGCAATTATGTTTCTTGAAAGTCTGACGCAGAGATTCGAACTAATATTTTTTTTGTGTCATAATGACAAATAGTCAACGAGAACTAAGATAGTAACCTATACAATGCACAATCCGAAATTCTGAGATGAATCGGATTGGTCGTTGGGAGCATAATACAGTGAACTGTAGTAGTATGAGCCCATAGGGTACCGTGTATAAACAAAAATTCCGATCGGGAATTTTATAACAAAGTTGTGATTTTCTATATGAAGGATTCGATTTAAGCTGAAGCAATTTCACTAAGTGATTAGTATATGGACAAGCATTATGTACATGCAAAAACACGAGTTTTTTTGGAAATTGAGGGCGCCCTCAGCAGGATTCTCTGAGTGCCTTTAAGGTAACACAAATTCTCCCTCCACATACAAATGTCCCAGGAATGTGATTCCCCTATTCCCCACTTTTTTCCAGGCATGGTGAGAAGTATATTGTAGTATTTTCATAATATCAATGCTTTTTTGGTGGCTATCATCAGTCATATATTTGGCACATTATTTTTTAAACTGTGTTGGGGTTTTTACCCCGTAAAATTTTTGTATTTCTTTGTACACACTCCGTGCTATGCATCCTGCTGCAGCTTAGTGTGGAGACATGCAGATTTGCAACTTTAATTGTTATATTTGACAAAGATTTATCCACACAAACACTCAAGGATATATATATACACTGTCAATGTGTAATGGCGACCTTCGTGGTTGCGCAAAATATAAAAGAACGCATGCACCATCAACAAGCGGATCATTCGGCAACTTGAAAGCAAACAATAAATTATCGCAGGGGTGGTTTTGGTAGAAGACATTTATCCTTTAGTGACAGTGTATTGGTAGAGGGTGGAAAAAAAGGTAACGCCGTTTGTGCCTAGATATGCAGGAATGAGACCGATGTCAAGCATCAAAACTCCTTACCCTCAACATTGACCACAGAGAGAGAAAAATCGTTTGTGAAGTTAACCTTTGTATAACCCTTAAAAGAATACCACATTTCAGCTTTACTGCCTTTGGGATCATCCTCAGAGATTTGCCTCCTGAATCATAGGCCCATCATCAGTAGTTAACAGCATAGCCTGTTCTTAGGTCCTCTTAAAGGCTACTCAGAGATATCAAAATATCATTTTATTATGGTGGGTAATTAAAATGCCTCTAAACTAAAATGCTTAATCCCCAAGTAGAGATGAATTGGATTATTTCATTTTCATGCAGTAAACATATATGCACGAATAGCAGTGGCCATAGAATCCATGTATCCAATTTTTATGACGAGTTGTGCTTTTCTATCTGAAGGACTTTATTTGAGCTTAGTTATCACACAATGATTATGTGGACAAGCATTGTTTATACGCAAAACATGATTTGTTTGGAAAATGGAGGGCGCCCTCATCGGAAAATCTGAGTCGGCCTTTAACCTATACCCATGTGTTCTATATGTTGATTGGCCACAATGGAAATTATGTGACCTTTTCAGCCAATCAGCTACATGGTAAGAATTGTGGTAGGACTGAAGAGGGCTAGAGCTTAAATATTTGAAAGCTGCATTTCAATTGGTTATTGAAATGAATATATGTTGTCATTAGCCAATCAGAAATTGTGTACCAAAGGCAGGTAGAGCTTGGGAGTTAACACCTGCTGTATTGTTTATTTACAACATGGCAGCCATTTCAAACATAGGACTGCCTGGAAATTTGAAACTTTGAGTAGGGCCTGGACAAGTGCATGTGTAGCAAACACATGTTCACATGTTGAAATGTTGATGACATGCTTGTTAGCATAAAGAATTGTGTAAAGCAAAAGAACATTGGACATTGGGGAATATTGACTGCTGTAGGTCTGTACTTTCCAAGCTTTTTCAGCCAAAATTATGTTCAGGTAATGTTATTACTAGTTATGTGTCATGTTATTGTTAAACATGTGCATTGCTTTGTGATGTCAGTGGTATCTATGCCAAAGAAGCAGTTAGGACCGAGACTACAACTTGAAGAAAGGGTGGTTGTATGATAGAAATTATTAGAGATTATATACGTCATTCATATATTCTTGTTCATTGATTGGTTAAAAGTGGACCACATGATCAAATATAAACATACCATTCTGCAGAAAAAGACTATTTACGGCTCTCAAAAGAACTATTTACGGCTCTCAAAAGAACTATTTACGGCTTCCAAAAAAAAACTATTTACGGCTTCCAATTTTAGCACAATGTCAGCCCTGTGTAGCATGATCATCAAAACAAATTGTCATCATGGATACACGCGAAAATGCAGTGAGTGACGGTACGGCTACAAATCAGCCAAGATTCCAGCTGTTAAGTGATCAAGAAATGACATGAAAGTGTGAACACTAAAAAGCAGATTAAGAACAGCCTGTCCATGTTTGATGGGGTTTAGTCTGTAAGTAGGGTGACAACAACACTGCAATGTTGACTGCCGGCACGGGTCATGTTGGTAGGCTAGGCTAGGCTAGGCTAGGCTAAATCTCAATTTTACCTCATTGTTTTATAAAATCTTTTAACCAATCAATGAACAATGAATATATGAATGACGTATATAAAACAAACATATACTGCCTTTATTCGAGCCTCCTGTTCAAACTATAGTCCCTCGGTGACTGCAATAGTGCTATTTTGCTTCGGGGCTGCGCCCCTCAGCAAAATAGCACTATTGCAGTCACCTCGGGTCCATAGTTTTAACAAGAGTCTCTCATGTCAGTATATATTTGTATACTAGGCGGTCCTCAGGTTTCATGATCATCTGGCTTGAATGACCCCTGATGACCTTGTCGTGACCTTTAACATTTTTGGCATCAACATTTGACCCCACCAAGTTTCATGTCCATACACCAACGTACACCCCATTTGACCTCCTTTGACCTTGAATGACCCCTGATGACCTTTGATCCACTAACCAATACAAACTCGGTCTTTGGACAGTCAAGGGGCACCCACCCACCCACCAAGTTTCAGGAACGTGCTACCCTCGGTCTCAGAGAAAATAGATGCGGTCAGGCAGACGGACACACAGACTAGTTGTGTAAGAAAAAATTAAACTTGTGTAATTTTTTACACAACTTCTGTAAATGTGTACACAAATTTACACAACTTGTTTAATTTCTTTCTTACACAACTAGTTGGTAGGTTCATATATTTAACAACCCCATATTTTACACAACTTTTTAAACAACCAATTTAACAGTGTTCACTTCTAAGCTGTTCCTACAAATTTCAAATATTTTGACACTTACTGGTAGAGCACTGTCTTTAAAGGGGAATGGCCCGATTTAATTATTTTTTATATGCCCAAAGTTTTTAGGAAAGAATTTAGTATTCTGCCACAGGCTACGAAATTCGGCAACGTTAACGGAATAAACCGCATGTTAAAGGTGCCGAATTTTAAGTGGTGGCAGAATACTAAATTCATCCCAGTTTTTATCTTGATTGAATAATCTTGATCCCAAAACCCATCTGTAAAGTGTAGCACTGATATTTTAACCTGTTTTGATAGGAGAGCTAAAATGTGATTTAGCAAGCCCCATAGAGTACTGTGTAAAATGAATATTGGTTGACCTAAATGGGGCCCATTTTCACTCATAACATCCAAACCAAACATCTTTTGTCCTTAAGATTTCACAGGGTAAATGAGAAAAATAGCTTTCTTTAGATACCAAAACTTTGACCACTTCAGGTAAAATCTGGGGTTCTGGGGATGAGGCTATTTCAATCGGGCCATGGCCCTTTAAAGACACTGACATGCTTTTGAACAAAACAACTTCCTGAAGAAGCATTTATAGAGTCAAATTACCTCCCCAAAATACCACAAAATGTACCAAAATTGCTGTGCTTTAAAAGCTTAATGATCACTTGTGATCATCAAGCTAATAATTACCAATTATTGATTGGGATAATCTTCTCTCCATACTTATATGGCCTTTAAAAAGTTCTTGAAATCATAAAGGGAAATTGGGGTTAAGTCACGGTTAAGTGGTAGTAGCAATCTTTGGGGCTACACTTGAAACTCAATTAGGCTATCAGTGACAAAGATAAATCGCACATGGATTGAGTGGTTATGATAGAATGACTTTAATGCTTTAAGTTGACTTGAAGTAGGATTATCCTTCTTAAAGGAGGCATGTTTGCTGGACAAAATCAGGGACTTAACCTGTTATGGATCATGGCATTCCCAACTTGTGTGGATAAGGACCATGAGTAAACAAATAAGGCAGCTATTCATAAGGCAGCTATTAATTTTTACTGTCTTCCTTCGATTGAAGTGATGGAACTTTGGCATCAATTTGTCCCTAATATTTTCCTTATATTGGTAGGGTGCACGTTGCAGATGTTAGTAACTTGTGGGACAGCACCTCTTAGGGTAGCTATTAATTTTTACTATCATCCTTGGAGTAAATTGACAAAACTAGTATGTAGGGATGCCCCATTAGACATCTAGGGGAGGGGGGCTTGGAAGTTTTTGAAAAAAAAACTTAGTACTAGTGCTGACAGGAAAAAAGCAGAAGTCAACCCTTCTGATGAGCTAAAATGAACTTTCATCCCCCCACCTCTAAAGTATACATAAATTGAAATAAAGAGGTGGTCCCTCTCTCCGCAAAAATCAATTTCAGCCAGACCCAAACTTCCATCCCCTCTTTAATCTAATGATGCGTTTCCTTAACAAAGACCATAGATACACCAAGTTTGTCAACCACAATCAAAAAATCTGCGGCAGGTTTTTTTCAAAACCTAAATTCTCTTAAAGTCATAGTGGGACGGAATCAAACTATCCTGTATTACTAAATTTATGGTAGATCCTGGTTCAAAATTACGCCTTCATTTGTTATATTCACTACTTGTGGAACTCCCAGACTTGCGTGTAATCCCAATTATATGAACCAAAAAATATTAGCTACTTTATACAGATTGCTTTAAAGTATGGGATTAATTGTCACTATTTTGACTTACTTTGGGGGAGAAGCAGTTAGTGAAAGTTGTTTTAAAACAAATATTGCGTGGTCAAATGTTGCAATAGTCCTACTGCCGTTTGGGTGTCGGAATGTGGTAACTTTGGTTTACTTAATTTTTTTTTGGTTCAATGGTTTTAATTTTTGTGTCATTTGTGGACTCACATAATCATTTGTCATCAGTGGGTCATGCCCAACTGAATAGCCTATTTTGCCCTGAGGCAAATTCAAACTAAAAAACTTTAGTCTGGCTGCAAGCCTCTTCAAAATATGGGAAAAAAATGTTACATGACATCAAAGACACTTGGGATTCCTGATCCAAGGAAAGAAAGGAGGTGATGTGGTGTAAGCAAGGAGTTTGTGTTACATCATCCCATAATGCACTGCATTGTCAAATGTACCTTGCTACGGTCATGCCCTACAGGCCTAATCACCACCAACAAAATCCCAGACTCTTATGGATCTTTTTTTAGGCACAGGAAAATGTATTACTCAGAATTTTTGACAACAAACATGAGTTCTTGTGCTTCTAAGTAATTATGATATCTGTATATTAAGTCTAATTAACCTAGGTACATTGCATGTATTATACAATTGGTGTACCCCAATCGGGCACCGCAACCTACTCTGATATATGATTTTGTGCCCAACACCTAACGAGAACAAAGTACCCCTTTGGTGAGTTACTGTGGTCCTGGTTGACCGGTACGCAGTATGGTCCACTTCCAAATTGTGCCCAATTATCCATCCATAGGTGCTGTGCATGATTTGGCCTACAGATAACGAGCCTTTTTTCGGGATCGCGTCATCTACAAAGGCTGCGCTGAATCAACTTTCAGAGTCAATTACAAAACTATCAAAAACCAGAATGTTGACATCGAATTAGTTCACATTAAGCCACTCAAAATTCCCCTTTGGAGGACGTTTTGGGGAGGTTTGAGCAATCACATGACATTCCCTGCTCCTTCATCCTGACTGCAAGCAGCTGTGTGTTGTGTCACTCTACCCAAATCCTGTGATGATAAAATGGTTCTCATTTGGCTGAACAATAATTTGTGTTTGTGATAAGGAATCAATTTAGCTAGCAAATATGAATTGATAAAGCTTTGATTTATTAAATGAAAGCTCTCCAGTGTGCATCAGGCAGTGCGCACCAATCCATCTCTTCAAATCATCAAAATGGCATAATCTGCATTCATCTAAATCGTGCAAATGGCTTTTTTGATCAATTGGCTCAATCAGACGCAGCTTCCAAATCGGTGTTGATTTCGCAGCTGTTCGGTACTCAGATAAAACTTTTTTCTATTTCCTGTCCTACCAAGGTTCTGAGGCGGTCCATGCAGCTCTGAAGTCAAGAGTCATGATACCAAACAACTGAATTTGCCCAAATATGTGCCCCCAAATTGGGTGTGTTCACTGTGGTGGATGTCCAAATGACTAAAAGCTGCTCAAATTCCAATAAAAGGACTTTTTGTGTATTGTCACTGTTGCCCATTTTTGCCTCAAGTATGTATGTGTTTGCAGTGAATGAGTAAAATATCAGTCTATAACTTGTTTGCCACAAAATAGGCAAGACTCTTAAGATGCCAATTGCTGTAAAGTAGTGAGTGGACCAACTGAAGTAACATACGCAGCAGACACAATGAGTGATGTACGTTGTACTGCAGTGCCCGCTCATGTTCAAGAGGCATGTATGTAAAACGGAATTTATTTATTATCAATGTGGATAAAACAATTTAAGCCAAATATTTTGTTACCTACTTTTGGTGAAGAACAAAGTTAAGATGTTAGTGTGTAGAGTTTAGGCCTGAGGTTGCTCAGGCTTAGACAATGGCAATTGCCATAAAATTTCCAATCCAGTCTGAGAGGCATGGCATCATACCCACAAAACTGAAAAGATAATGAACATAAGGCCCTTGCAACTCATTATTAGTTTCTCGTTCCCCGCCCGTTTGAGTTTTGGCCGCGTTGCGGGCCCGAAAATCGAAAATAATGCATTATTTGGAAAATTTCTGCAAGCATCAACCTTTCAGTCAGTCGAATTGGAAATTTTGGTAGGAAACCTGTCTCGGAAGTCTCGAAATGAAGTCTAAAAATAGACCCAATATGTCGTATTTCGTTGATCATTTCGTAGTTTCATTTCATTTCACACTGTAAAAATACGCATTTAGCCAAAGTAATGAATAATGAATATGAATGGTTCCCTCATAAGGGCTGAAAAAATGTACAGAAACGCATAATATTAGAGTTTCCAGGGCCTAATGCCTCAACCCTTAGCAGTGGCGATAACTTTGGTAGACCTTTAATTGAGACATATTATGCTAGTATGCTACTTTGATTTGAAAGGAAGCCTGGACACTATGGTCACTTACTGCTGGATGTATTAATCAATAATCATGAATGTCTGCCTGTCCTCCCATTGTCAATGTCCTAAGAGTGGTCAACTTTGTCACTTGAATAACTCCATGAGGGAAGGTTCTGACCTCACAACAGCTTTTGTTATTTTACAGATATTAATAGCCTATCCATTATATAATATGATAATCCAATTCAATTTGCAGATATTTATACTATAGTCAGGTGCAGACTAAAGACTGGCGCCTAAGTGATTTTCCCTTTAAGGTGCAAACGAGAGATTTCACATATCGAGCCCCTAAAAATTGAAAGTAACGGATTCTTGCTCTAATAACAAGCTTTCCATCAAAAATATCCCATATAAGGATTAAGCGGCGAAATGTTTTTCTTTGGTTCAAAAATTTGAAATTTCTAATTTCGTATAGGAGGCAAATACAAAATTCGCTATGTTTATATTGAAATATAATGACTATAATGACACAATATTTTGGGTGCCTCAAATCTCTCGTTGCACTTTAAGATTTTGTCAACATTTTTTGGCTGTTACTTGAAGCGGGGGGGGGGGGGGGGGGGGGGGGGGGGGTGTTACAAGGGAGAGAGCATCTATTTAATTTTTTAGTAAGCTTGTCTGTAAAGCAAAGGTTCCCTAGTTCAAATCACATTGGGGGCACTTATGCTATCATTATTCAAGCACCAAATTCTGGATATAATTTGCATAAGAGTAGTGATTGAACTCATAAATCTCCCAGGTTCATTAAGTCATTTGGCATATAAACCCTGAGAGTTTAGAGGCTCTTATCAGCATAAGAGTCATATCAATACTTGACTAGATCATCTTCATTGCAATGTGTTAGTGAAAATCACCTGCAAAGTGCAATTGTTCCATTCCGCGTCATGGCATATGTTTTTAATTGACTGATGTGTTGTTTGGATAGTTGTGTTGATATGAAGAATGTGCTAATGGCAATTGGTGAGTGAACAAAGTTGTGCTCACAATGTGAGGAGTGATTTGTGGTAATTTTGTTGTAGAAACAGTACCTACAGCCACCACAACATGCTCCATAATTCAGACTTGTAGTATGAGTAACTTTTCATGAGTACGAGTATTTGATCTCGATACGAGTATCAGTGTGCGTATGTGGTTCGGAGTACGATCTACGTATAACACAAAAAAAACAAAAAAAACAGCAAATTTTTAAATCATGAGTACGAGTATGAGTACTTATGTCCTATTACAGTATGAGATGAGAAACCGCCTAAGTATGAGTACGATAGCACAAATTGTACTTGTACTCGAGTACGAGTATTCAATAGTCGTACTCTATACTACAAGTCTGCCATAATGCATATCAACTATACAGGATCCATTCACACTTCATACCACAACTCATTCTGTAACTTGCTCTGCAACTGACCAATGCTGCTCATACACAGCTCACCATTTAGAAAATTCCATGTTTGATTGTACATTGATACTAATAATATGGTGGTTTGCGAATTACACTCTTTCTGTATGGATTAATGTGCCTAAGTAACTGTGATCTTTACTCATATTCTAATGTACACTAATGAATAAATGAGACTGACAAAACCGGGAATGTACTATTATGACTTCTTCACAAGATTGGGTCCTATAGCACAAAGCTGCTTAGTCGCTACCATAAGACTAATCTACTTTGGACCTGTAACATCCTCTTTGATCCCCCTGGATTAATCTGCCAATTTGTATGGTAGTACAATATTTTATACCACATGTAATTGGGAATGGCAATGAAATGGTTTTTTTTCAGCATGGAACTATTGCACATTCATGGGATATTTAGGCCTATGTTGATCACCCATTTGCAAAGGAGAAAATCTCTTTTGACATTAAAAACATAATGAATCAGTAAATACATTAGGACGATATGCCTGAGGAATTCTGCAGCATACAATTGGGTATTAGGGACATGCTACACTAAATTACAATTTCTGTAGCTATTATGATCACCCTCTTTATAAAGATGGATTTTAGCCTATAATATATAGGCTATTGGCATCACGTAGCCCAAATTAGAGAGAGGAAAGGAAAACCCATAGTATCTCCATGAATATTGTCTCTCATGTTCTTGTTCAATCTTTTGAACGCGCAGGTATGAGTAATGACATTTCTTTGATAAGTTAGGTGTGATTTTGAAAATTCTGAAGCAGATCCAGATCTCAGTGTTGTGTTTTGGGGCCTTTTTGTTCGGCCCCTTCCCCCTCCTTTGTGTTTTTGGCATGAATTGTGTAGGTAGGCAAAGATTATGCTGGAATGTTGTTGTCGCACAATTAGCCCACATGCTCTGTGAAAGTTGAAAGCCATTGCATTATCAATGCTGGTCAAGAGAGAGGCATTGCATTTTGAGCCTTGTTCTGATAACCACTTGGCAGTAAATGCATGGTTATCAGGCTAGATGACGTTATCACATGTATATTCCAACTTCCAATTGAGCACTCTCCAAATCACAGTTGGAATTGTCCTGATTTGGATTGTATTCAAGGGCTAGCTCTATAGTACTGTATTATGATTTCAAGTTATTCATCTTATTAGGACTTAGTTGTGGGAGATATTAGCTGGACAATACTTTTGTCAGAATACCTCTTCATCAACAAAAACACAGAAAATATTTGTTGTTGAAACATTATATGAATACCGGGGTTTTTGTATACTTTATTTGTCAAAAAACTATGATCGGCCCTATTAGCCTTTTTAAAATGGTCTTATTTTAAGTGGCCAAATTAAATATAGTGTAAAAGAAAATGTGGACTAAAATATTAATAGCATTAGTCCGTTCTTTTCACACTATAGTTTCTATTTTCATATCAAATAAGAAACATTTATTTCATTTGCACGTTGACTTGGAAAGTTGTATTCAATTGTGTGATATGTTTGTAGTTTGTACATGGCACGTTACTCTTTGAGGTTTACCAGAAATTAAAAGATAACAAGGTTAACAAATTTTGAACACAGAAAGAAACTAAACCAATATTAAATGAATAGTACATCAGCATCTAAAGTACTTTATGGAATCAATCACACTTTAGAGTAATATTTATTCAGCTGTTATTAAAATGATCAAAAGTATGGTGTGGGTTTATTATTTTCCCGTTCTGTAGCATGCATTGTTTGAAAAAATCAAATAGGCTATATTATAACTGGCAATGCTCACCTCAAAGCTACTTACAAGTTACATGAAATAATCTGTCTCAAACAAGTCAAAATGTAGATATTGTAGGCCTACTCACAAGTACATACATTTTAAATAAAATTGAAGTTTTTTTATTATTGTGAAGAACCTGTTATTGATATAAAAAGTTAAAGTTTTAAAAGTTTTCTTAAAGATGTTATTTTTAAGTTCTTTTCCATAATCAAAAGAAGGATTTTTCCGCTGCACTTCATCCTACATCTCACATTTACCAAAGTATACTGAACTAAAAATATGTTTGCTCGCAAATCAGGGCAAACTTCATAATGCATAGAATGTGCCCTTGTATGGCCAGGCTCTGACCCTAGGTGGTATTTAAATCATTAGCAGTGTTACAAAATTGTATTAATGTGCCATTTTCTATTTTAAATAATATATAAAGGTACTTTAAGGATGTTGTTGTCTTTAAATGGCATCATATTATAGGCTACTGCATCATTGATGCTCTGGTTTGTATTCACGATGGATTACAGTTTTCAAATTTGTACTCAAATGTGCAATAATTTTGTAAAAATGTGCAAAACTAATATGTGCCTTGGGTCAAATTTGTGCTAATTAGCAGAAATATAAGAGGAATTTTGCAAGCATTTTGATTAAAGTGGTCCTCAAAATTGAGCAAAATTTTCAGCCTCAGACAAGAAAAAGGGTGTCAATTTTCTTTTAAAATTTGTTTAAAATGTTTAAATTTCAGTCTATTTTTTTTGGCTGTAAGAAGCATAATCCTATCAAAACCACACCCATCCCTCAAATCAAGATACGTATATTGACAATTTTGGAAAGATGTCAGACCCATGAGAAAACTGTTTTAATGCTTTCCAGTTCTAAATAAATTAGCATTAGATTAACATTAACTTAATAAAATTAAAGAAGTTTATTTTAAAGTATATCATGATAATTTATTTGAGAGTGGGTACATCATCTTTAACTGAGGTTGATACCATCTTGGCCCAATGCCATCTTGGCCAGTATGTTGTTTGAACGTCACGCTTAACCAGGTATGATGGTATTTAGTCTTTGTCAAAGACTCGGTTTAAGAAGAGCATCACGAGCGGCACGAGCGCGTCAGCGCGAGAGAGGTTTCGCGCGATAGCGCGAAACCAACTCCATTTCAACTGATATACTCCCACACAGCATGTTAAAGTTGAGTAGTAAATCAGTTTCCCAGGCTGTGACACAGACTAGATGATATTTGACTCTGTAAACATGAATGAAGTAGTTGGCTAAACATTGAATTTGTCTTGGCACGAAATAAGAAATCAAAGGTGTAAGTTTTCTTTGTTTGTGTTGTGATAAAAATTGCCCGAGAAATACAGGAACCAACCAAGTCCAAATCTTACCAAGAAAAATTGCCTTGTCATGTCGGGGGCTGAGTGAAGCTTCTTGAGGTGAAGAAAAAGGGAATAACTCAGAGTATAATGCGGCATCTAATACTAGTGGTAGGAAACCCGCAAGCAGGAAATATATTTCACTGTGAATAACAACCCAATTGATTTCATGGGACGTGTGCTTGTAACATGAAGTCATGACAGTCCCGAGTCCCAAGTACCTGGTACTGTAAAAGTGATAATTTTCGCGCGTGTAATTTTTCGCGTTTCTGTAATTTTTAACATTTTTGCTTGTTTTTAAATTCACTCTTTCAGCTATCCTACATAGACCTACACACAAAATAAACATTTTTGCGAGTTTTAATTCGCGCTAGGCGTTTGTCGAAGTGCGCAAAGCGAGCGAAAATTAATGTAGCGCGAAAATTTCTACTTTTACAGTACATAAATACTGTAGTGCTGTGCCTCAGCAGACAGCGAAAAGCTAGAAGTGAACTTAACCCCTGGGGCATGAATATCGGCATCTAAGCACAATCTTGATTGGTTACTCAAAAAAGGGCTATCTCATGTTATATCATGTAAATGAGCAAATCAGAGATACTGTAACATGTTGGTATGGTTTATAGAAGCACTGTTTGATTGGTATTATGAGGGCTATCTCATGGTGTGTCCTGTAATGACCAATCAGCTGGATAGTATAATAGTGCCATGGGTTTAAAAGTAATAAAGTGTTGATTTCTGGTAAGAAAGAGACCACAAAATTGTAAATGTTTTCATGGAGAAAAGGGGAAGAGGAAAATATTGCTGATGATGGAAATAATTGGCATCGAAAAAAGAAGAGGAAATGTAATTTTAAAGGGAAATCCCAAAACCATAGCAGAAATCGATATTTGGTAGTAAGGGATGAAGAAAAGGACAAAAAGTAAAAAAACATGATTTTGAAAAAAAAGAATGGAAAAAAGAGGAGTAAATGTAACGGGAAATCCACACTTGTGGCAGAACTCTATATTTGAAGCAGCATGGCGTTACCATCAACAGTGGTATTCAAAAACAAAGTAGTAAAAACACATTGTTTAAAAAGTTTGAAATACCTGCAGAAGTTTTTTATTAAAATATCCTTGCCTAAATGTTTCCCTAGATTTACTTGCTTGTATATAGGATACTATTCAAATTACATAGGATAATTTACCAAGTTCAATCAAAGTAAGCAAATCAAGCTGAAATTAAAGCGATAAACCGTATAGTCTGAACAGCTACAAGTGGAATTGAGTGAGATTTTGAGTCGACACATACCAAATAAATGTGGCGACTAATAGTATTTGTGTTTGTGTGGTCACCAGTAGGCGTCGACCACAAGGGGGGCATGGGGGGCTTTTTCCCCTAATTTTTTTTCGTGCCAACCCTAGTTCGTAGCCCCTACCCCTGGAGATAAGAAACATATAAGGGATTTGGCAAAAGCGGAGATTTGGGCAAAACTCAACCAAATGTTGGGAAAATCAGCGATGTTGGGCCAAAATTGTTACGAGTCTCCAATATTTTGATACTTGCCCCACCCCCCCCTGAAATTCACTTTTGCCCACCCCCAACAAAAAAATTTTACTTGCCCCCCCCTCGTTCCCCCCAGAAAAAGAGTATGGACGCGCACTGGTGGTCGAACCTTGTTCTGTGGGCCTTACTACATATGATGGTCTCGTCGAGTGCCAAAATGGTGTAAACACGTATTTCAATATGGGAATAAATCCGCAATCTCATCATAGTGTGCAGTTCACACTCCGTAGAAAAACATTTTACACAATTTGGCACGCGCCAGTGTGCTAAGGCACCATGATCCATGCACTAGGATTTTTTTTTTTTTGGATTCTTCTGGGATGATGTACCTGTAGAAATTACTGTTACCAGCTATACCCACTCCCCTCGGAAAAAAAAAAAAAAACATAGCTTGGCCAATAAAGACCTGGGCCCGTTTCACAAAGACTTACGAGCGATTGTAATCAAGCGTAACGCGATCAAGCGTAAGTTTGAACTTACATCCGTCAACTTATGCTTGTCGAGTTAACGCTCGATAAATCAACTTACAATTGATAGTAAGTGTTTGTGAAACGGGGCCCCTGTTGCTGTTTTGAAAATGGGGAGGTGAAAAGATTTACGCATAAAAATACTTATTTTAAAAAGTCCAGATTTTGTGTTTTTCTTTCAGAATTTTCACATTTTAAATGACAATAACCGAATTCCAAATTGCATGAAAAAAAATACAAAACTTTAAACAAATTTACGTATTTACCATATGGGCTATGAGTACTAACAAATAATAATACTAAATAAAAAAAATTTGACCAACCCCGCCCCCTAGGCCCTTAAATAACGTTGGTTGAGAATAAGGAAAAACAATTTTAGGGCCATACCATGTTGTGTTCGTGGGCATTCAAGTAGGGTAAATATGTTCTGCATGGAGAAAATTTGAAAGTCTATCCCGCCTTTCAAATGGGAAACCCTGAATTCTAAGTATATGGCTCAGTGTAAGCACCAAACTTCACTTTAATGTTATGTGATTTCTTAGTTATTGAATTTAACTATTTTGGGGATACTGTTTTTCCCCATGTTTTACCAGGAGTTCATAAAATGATTGCTGGCAAAATTTGAATACTAAAAACTGATTGGAAAATCCATAGGAAACAAAAAAGAAGAAGTTGGTTTGTGAAGAGCTTCAATGGCCAGAAAAACCGAAGCATACAGAGAATTGAAAGAAATTGACTAATGTTCCTTACTCTGTATTTTAAAGGCAAATGCAGTGTAACATCTTAGAGCCTACTCGGCACGAAAGCAAGAGAGCCTGGCACATTTGGAAAAATAGTGATATTTTTGCTATGCGTGTAAAGTTTTTCTATACATTAGTCCTCACCAGAAATTATTATGCCCACATCAGCCCCTTACGCACTTTTCAGATTTTTTGGGTGGTAACACTGACTGGCATCTTGTAGGGTAAAAAGACGATTTTATAATAAAACCACTCCGGAGCATTTGATTCAGCAGACAGCAGATGATGGCATTAAACACAAGAACGTCAGAGATGGATTCCTGGCATCAACTACTGTTTGACCGGTCTGTGACCTTTGGGTTTTAATTAAGAGTATCATTAATAGACACATTTGTGATTAATTTCCGACAACAAACATTAGCCTAAAAGTTACTGCATGTCTTTAACCTCTCTTTGAGGCTCAGCTTTTTTGTAGTATGTTATTTGTTTGTAAAATATATCTGTATTTTCCAAGGTCATAGTAGACTATCATCGGAAAGCGGCACAGGTGCTGAACCGCGCCATACGCACAGCTTCCGGACCGAAAGGACAGTGACTCGGGACAGAGGCAGACTCCGCCCGAAGGGAGTTGTTTGTAGCGACTCCCCCCTACAGCAAAACTATATGGTGGAGTCTGGCGCCAATCGCTTGAAAGGAGAGCTGAGCCATTCCATTCATGTGTACACAGGTCAGTCCCATTTACCTTTACCTTTTTTTTTTGTTGAAAATATGCCAGAGCTACATTAAATGAGCTATAAGCCCATATCAAGGACAATCATATATTAGGATTTATTTTTTTTTTTTTTTTTTTTAATTCTCTCACTCCAACCAGTCATAAGTGGCCTTACAAACACACTGCTATCTCAGAGTGTATTGAGTTCATCCCACAATGCACCAGTTTTGGGACATTTCACCTCAATAATGTCATGTGATGCCAGCATGGGATCCCCGCAAAATCCCATTCTTAAAGTATTGGTGGCGCTTTTACGTTACTTCCGTGTATTTTAATAAAGTGATCACCCTTTCCAGGTTTGATTTATATCATAAAGGATGTTGTTGTTGTCTTTGAATGGCATCATATTATAGGCTACTGCATCATTGATGCTCTGGTTGTAGTATGTTATTATTTGTTTGTAAAATATATCTGTATTCTTCCAAGGTCCTAGACTATCATCTGAGAGCAAATTGAAAGAACTTTGTTGAAAAGACTCGCTGTAGAGGAGGTGTAGCGATCCCCCTACAGCAACATTATATGGTGGAGTCTGGCCCAATCGCTTCGAAAGAGAGATGGGCACTCCGTTCCTGTGTACACAGGTCCGTCCCCTTTACCTTTACCTTTTTTTGTTGTTGAAAATATGCCAGCGCTACATTAAATGAGCTATAAGCCCATATCAAGGACAATAATATATTAGGATTTAGAAAGCTGTACTTAATTTTCTATTATCTCTTTCAATTTTACAAATTGAAGTCCAAGTCAAGGTTTACCTCCAATAGTCTTCCAAGATATAGATCCATATTTCATTCCACAGAGGCGTCACCTAAGTGACAAGAAGATTGTGAGTCCATTGTGTAAGAAATCAATTGGAACATAAGGACTTAAATTGAGTTTAGGCAACTAGTCTAGACTGAGAAATCGACCCCTTTTGACAGGTACACATGAATTTCAAGTTAATATTGGCGCTTAACACGTTGAGCAATCCTGCATTTGTTACAATATATCTAATTGGCTCAATATAGGATATAAACTCTGAGTAACCAATGAAAATAAACTTTTTTTATGTTTCTGTATTTTTTATTATCAAAATAAACTTTATATCAGTACACACACATGTAAGCTTATCTGACCATGTCTGTGATTGGTTATTCCTTGGGTTATCATGATGTAATTAGCCAATCAAATCGGCAGATACTGCCTTTGGGGTTAACCAAGCCTAATGACCAGTAGTTGTGGTTACAGTGTTTATGCTCTAAATCACATTAGTGACCATTTTATTAAAACTACTTCAAATTTAGGCCACGTAACTCTGGAAGGCCAATCATACAACAGGTAGGCCCTATCTTGAATTTTCAAGAAAATTGACCATGAAGGCTTGACCCAGTGGGTTGACCATGGGGATGACCAGTGGCTATAATAGCCATAGTATATGGTCAGTGTTTCTATTTGTAGGTTTAAGCAGGATATCTTTCAGACCTGTTTTGAGTGTGGAGTGGATAAGTTTGTCAGTTTGTTAGGGCTAAAGGGGGCTTAAATTTTAATCCAGATTTCCCTTTCTTTTGAGACTTGTTTGAGATCACTTTATTAAGTTCAATCAGCAATATTTTATATTATTAGTTTGTTAGTACTTTGTGGTGAATTTGATTGTGTTGATGTGTAAAAATGATAATAAATCAATATATTAACTGTTCCATTATAATATCTGATTTGCATATCTATTGATAAGTTAAATTTGTCTGTCCATCCGCCCTTATTTTTGGAGATCATAGGTCGTACAGCCTTCAGATATGGTGGGTGGGTTTAACTGAGGCTGAGCCAGAACTAGTTGCAATTAATTCCAGGGGTGCTACTAGTTGCAAAAGCTGGGCGATTATGAATGCTGGGTAAATTGCCTTGTAGGTCTATGTGCTATCAGACTCATAAGGAATACAGTGCTATAATGTCAAAGGAGCCTGTACCCTCCAACAAAAAACAAAATATGATGAAAAAAAATCCTATAGAACCCCTAAAATAGCCAGTTACTGAGTAGTCCATCAATCAAATAAACTGAAATATGCCCTCCATGGGCATCTTGTGGGTTCTGGTGATGATCTGGACCCAATGCTTGATGGAGTCCAGAAACATAGAACTCCAAGATTGTATATTCCTGAATTGCAACCTATCTAAATGTGCTTGTTCTGATTTACATCTATTGTGTTTTCTGCTTGATATGAAAGTCTGTCACTTGCATACATGTACATTCACCATCAAGTATCGTGGGAAACAAACTTTTGGTTTTGATGGTAAAAGCAAAAATTGATATTGCAAGGCCCTATTCATTACTGTACTAACATTGATGGTTAACCATTAAAACAGGAGTTTTTTTCTTGGGAATGAAATGGATTTGAAGACTGAAATTTTACCAAAATTGATACTACTTTTGGGTAAACCGGGGTCTCAAACAAAGACCTTTGGAACATACACCTTTAAAGTGAGGGAGACTGAAATTACACATGGGATTAAATACTCAATTATGTAAGGGGAAGATGTTAGAGACTGTACAAGCAAGGCTTTTCTGCTTGGTTTGCAGTGAAATGACAACTACCCTCATCGCCCTTGTGGCTGATGAGGGTATAGTTGAAACAGGTGGTCACCTGACTAAAATATCCAATTCATGAAGCAGGACACAGGTGTATAGCAAGAACTGGGGAAGGACTAGATGTGACTGATTAAAACAAGCATTTCTATCTAAAATTTGATTGGTCATTTCCATGTTACAAGCCTATTACCCTTCACTGTCAAGAACTGTCCCTGGACATTGAACTTGTAAGTCTTGAGGACTTGACCTTCACAAGAAAAAATGACCAGTATTTGAGGTCATTTCATCAGAGGAGTTTTATGGTCAGCTTGAATTCCAAGTTATTACTTACAAATACAAACACTTTTATGGTCCAATTGTTACCCATGGTATCCTCTATCATATCCTCAAGCAGGTCAGCTTTTGGTGTCTAAAATTTGGATATCTATCACCACTTGATCAACAGGTTATAAATAAAGGACCTATGCTATAAGAATGCAGCTCAGCATATAGGATTGTCACTCTGAGCTACTCCGGCATTGAAGGATTGTAGACTTCAAAACGAAAAGCAGATTCAGGCAAAAACACCCCTGGATTTCTGTGAATATCTGTGACCATAGATCCTAGAAGCTATGCCTCTAGGATTTATGCCAGATGATGGCTTAAATGCATCCCATAATGCATTGCAGTGTGCCTATATTTTGCTGTATATCCTTATGATATTATTAGTATACTTGTAAAGCCCATTCTACACGGTGCAAATTCCCTTGCAACAAGCTTGCAACAGACCTCCCCTGAGCACCTTGCAACAGATTTGCTCTGTGTAGATGGGCTGTTGCAATGAAATCCACACCCTGTGCTACCATGCAAATTTTTAGAAACATGTTCTATTTTCAAGGACGGGCCTTGCAATACCACCCAGTAGAGAGTCCAGTGACCCTTCTTTAACCAATCAGATTTCAGGTGGCTCATCAACATTCCTTGATTAAGGGCAATGAATATGGGCCATGTAGGGATCAACTTCATTTTCATTCTCTTTGTCTTGGGTTAAGGTTGAAATCCTTGGTAAATCCATAAGTAGAACTAGGAGATTTTCCTGAAGACATGATTTTAATTAAATAGAGACTTAGTTGTTTACTTGTGATGAAATCTTAAAGTATAAATCTCAATTATTTTTTTTTTTTTTTTTTTTAGAAACATAGAACTCCAAGATTGTATATTCCTGAATTGCAACCTATCTAAAGGTGCTTGTTCTGATTTACATCTATTGTGTTTTCTGCTTGATATGAAAGTCTGTCACTTGCATACATTCACCATCAAGTATCGTGGGAAACAAACTTTTGGTTTTGATGGTAAAAGCAAAAATTGATATTGCAAGGCCCTATTCATTACTGTACTAACATTGATGGTTAACCATTAAAACAGGAGTTTTTTTCTTGGGAATGAAATGGATTTGAAGACTGAAATTTTACCAAAATTGATACTACTTTTGGGTAAACCGGGGTCTCAAACAAAGACCTTTGGAACATACACCTTTAAAGTGAGGGAGACTGAACTTACACATGGGATTAAATACTCAATTATGTAAGGGGAAGATGTAAGAGACTGTACAAGCAAGGCTTTTCTGCTTGGTTTGCAGTGAAATGACAACTACCATCGTCGCCCTTATGGCTGATGAGGGTAGTTGAAGCAGGTGGTCAACTGACTAAAATATCCAATTCATGAAGCAGGACACAGGTGTATAGCAAGAACTGGGGAAGGACTAGATGTGACTGATTAAAACAAGCATTTCTGTCTAAAATTTGATTGGTCATTTCCATATTACAAGCCTATTACCCTTCACTGTCAAGAACTGTCCCTGGACATTGAACTTGTAAGTCTTGAGGACTTGACCTTCACAAGAAAAAATGACCAGTACTTGAGGTCATTTCATCAGAGGAGTTTTATGGTCAGCTTGAATTCCAAGTTATTACTTACAAATACAAACACTTTATGGTCCAATTGTTACCCATGGTATCCTCTATCATATCCTCAAGCAGGTCAGATTTTGGTGTTTAAAATTTTGATATCTATCACCACTTGATCAACAGGTTTTAAATAAAGGAACTATGCTATAAGAATGCAGCTCACCATATAGGTTTATCACTAGCCATGTTCACACAGTCACAAAACTCCAAAGGTTTGAAACTCCAGAGGTGAAAATTAAATCCAATTATTTTACTTCACTCCAAATTACGTCCACACGATGGCCGAAACTCTGAAATCATCCACCTGACCATTCTCCTCCGCTTCTCATATCGGAGTTGTAGACCGGAAGTTACCATACCGGAAGCCGTGCACTTTCGCGCATTATATTCAAACACAGGAAGTTGTCAAAAACGATGACCTTGCGAGGTCACCTCCGCTCACTATCCCCTGAAGCTGTCCACACGGCACGACACTCCAAAACACTCCGAAGTGTTATTGGAGTTTGAGTTTCACCCCTAGTTTTTTAGGGGGATAAAACCCCGCTAGACCCTCGATAAAACTCCGGAGTTTAAACCTCCGAATGCGTCCACACGGCCAAAAACCCCGATCGACACTCCAGAGTTCTGAAACTGCGGAGTTTCAGCCTCCGTGTGGACATGACTACTCTGAGCTACTCTGGCATTGAAGGATTGTAGACTTCAAAAAGAAAAGCAGATTCAGGCAAAAATACCCCTGGGTTTCTGTGAATATCTGTGACCATAGATCCTAGAAGCTATGCCTCTAGGATTTATGCCAGATGATGGCTTAAATGCATCCCATAATGCATTGCAGTGTGCCTATATTTAGCGGTATATCATTATGTATGTATTATTCGTATACTGTAAGGGATAAATATAAAATGGTCATTGGTCAGGTATATGGCAAATTCAGACCCGGGTAAAGTAAAAAGCCAGCAGGTTTTTTTAAACCAGAATTGGCCATTAGTGGATGGACATTTTATCTTCAAAATCCTCTGATAAATCAAGTATAATAGGTGATGAAATTCAATAAGGTGATGGGTCATTCCAACAATCTATGACGATTTTCTCACCTATTAGCATTCAACTTCAGAGGTATGTTGAAAGGAAAAAGTGCACTGAGAAGGACTAACCCTGATTTGAGACTCCTTCAAGAATACCAGCCTAAGAAACCTCCCAAGATCATGTCAAAAATTAAGTATTTTCTGTGCAAAAAAGCACACAAATCTTAGGTTTTATAAAGTAGAAATATTACACTGGGTGGGGATCACATGACTGTCACATGATCTCATGGAGGTGTATTTTTTTCAAACCACAATGCATTGTGGGATTAGTTTAACATGTCCTCTGGGTTTATGGTATGACCTGGATGGATTTGATAAAAACCTGCTTTTGTTTTTCTTTTCATCTCTTTTGTTATGGTTTGTTTTGTTTATTTTTAAAAAGTAACCTTGGTAGACAGGTAGATTTTGATCAGTGCAATAGCCCAACCTCTTTCTCAGACTAGAACCTCTTTTCAAAGTATAACCTACTTTATAGGGTATGTGACAAACTAAATAGGGTGATCAGTAATGCTAAATAAAATCTGTGGTGACATGTTGCTGCCTTAGCATATCCAATGGGACCTGCTCTTGTGGATGTCAGTCCAAGTTTCCTGATTTCCATGGGGGAGAAGGGGTGGGTAGGGCAAGTTCATCTGATTCAAGAATTCTCACTGGGTGGCATGTTGGCCGAATTGGCCCTTTGATGTTGGACAACTTTGAAAAAAGGAGAATTAAGCCTCAAAAACAATTAAGGGATTTTTAGCCAATGAGTATGAATATTTGAGATGTGATTAACCCACCATGACCATTAAGCAATTATAATGATAACCCCTTGATCTGAATTTAGCAGGCACAAATTGAGCATGGTGGGGATGGGGTATTGATCAGGTTAATTTTAGTTAGGATTAGAGTTTGTGTATGGGATTAGGATTAGTCATATGATTAAGATTAGTTATAGGATTAAGATTGTGATAAGGATTAGTATTTATCACAGGAAAAAAATGCTTGCACAATATAGGTGAACCATGTTCGCAGGAAGTTGCAAATTATTATAGGCGAGTGGAAAAAATGGGAGAAAATAGAAAAAAAGAGTAATCATGACAAAAAAAATTAATTCCTGAAGGAAATCGTGATTTCAAGGTAAAATTCAAGAACAACTGAAACATGCTATATCATGTTCATAATGATTTCAAATCTTGGAAAGTAAAATCCTTACTCTGCAACCTTCTAGTCAGGTTGAGTAGGCAGAATAAAAACAATTGTCAAATGTTGTTAGTACATTGTAATAATGACAGGGCAAGGAAATAATGTAGAAAACAATTTCTCACAGTAAGATTAAATTCCAATTAAAGTTAACAATATTAGCAAACAACAGACTAACAATACAAGTAAAAGAACACATTATTTGGTGTGAAAATGATTTTTCTTTTCAGTTCATTCACTCGAGGTAGGCTGTACTCTTAATGATAATAGCAAATGCTATTATCATGTAAGACAATGTTAAAGTATGTCCCCAGGCCCCCACATTGTGTGTGATAAAATCATAACTTGTATTAGTAGTTAATATACCAGGAGAATTTGGAACAGTGGATCAAACAGGTTAGTGAACTCGGAATTAGTGAAAAATAGTAACTTATTTTAGTGAAAAAAGAGGGCAGGAAAGTTTACAAGATCAATGATTGTCCCCTTTTCGGTTGGCAGTACACCTACTGACTGCATTGGGACTGATTGTATTGTTAGTTATACCAAGAGAATGTAACCCTTGTATTGTTAGTTATACCAAGAGAATTTGAGATGGGTAAATGGAAAGGAAAGGTAGTTTGTTCAGTTGTGATTGCATGGGAAATTTGTTCTTTCAATTTGATACACAACATATGTGATGCGATCAAGCAAAATGAGTCTGAAGTCGGTCAGATTCATTTTTTATTTTTACATGTAACTGTATGCATCATTTAAAAAGCTACATTTTGCTGAAACCCCCATTTAAATTGACCTACTAATTCCAAAAATATAATCAGCTGAAGGGTGGCAAAAACAATAGGAAACAAAAGACATTTTCTCCTTTGTTTGACTATATCTCAAAATCAATATTTGCGACTTCCGACTCATTTTGCTTGATCACATCACATATATAGGCTTTACAATATTAACAACTATTTGTCCATAATGACAGTCGTACACCTTGTGATAGGTTTTATCATAGCAGCACGCAATCACCACATGTGAAAAGGCAAGCAACTACAACAGTGAAGTTTACGCGATTACGATGTGCTATGTATTTTTTTATTCCATTCCACACACAAATGGCTTGCAGATTGCCTGTATAAATGCACTTGTGAATTCTACAGATGTAGATTTTTTTCAGATTTTACCTATCCCATTTATGGATTCTGATAATGCATATTCCTTTTGGATTGTAATGACATCTTATTTCTTGAAATTTATCGAATAATTCATTTGAATTTGTGTATCAAGATGGCAACATTGATCTTTTATGGAATAAGAGAAGAAAACTGAAGAAAATGACTTTTGGAGCTTTTTGGTAATACACTTTAGAGTTCAAATATAGGCCTACCCCATATTGGGATTTCTAGAATCATAACCCATATTTAGAGTTTATGTGCCAAGAGAATATGGTAGAGTGCCAGTACACCCGTTAGTGAGGTTAATGAACTTTGTGTTATGAAAAACTGTATCATTTGTAGGTGAAAGAGTGAGATTGAATTTGACTTCTGGTAATGTACGTTTTTTTTTTCTTGTCCGTGTTGGCATGTAGTGGCATTTTAACCCCTTGAGGTCTAGCGTCTTTCTTAACACTATCTCTGATTGGTTCATTACATGATATCATCTTTGAGTAACCAATCAAAGATGGTCATCTGTATGAACCTTTTAAGTTTTTTTACCATGTCTCTGATTAGCTAATTTTGCCAGTAATGCCCAGGGGATTAAAGGAGTGAAGCAAATTATTGATCATGGTTTCTAAGGAAATAAGCCAAATTAAATTTTTCTCTGAACTCCTTAGCTTCTTAACCTTAATTCCAGATGGGAGGGGGGGGGGCTGATCTAAGGTTTCTAAAGGTAAAGTCTCCAATGTTCTTTAGTCACTCAATTATAAAATGAACCTTTAATCCTTAAAAATACAAGCGTGCAAATTGAGAACAATTGAGGGTGCGTGTGATTGAACAAATAGTAGTACTAAGTGAATTTTCCACTTACTTGAGTTCTGTTACATATTTTGAAAACCTAATCCACTTACTTGTGAACACCACATGCTGTTAACTTTATTCATAGAATTATGGATCCCCATTGAGATATGTTTTCACAGTTCCTTATGAGTAACAAAAAAGAAACATACTTCATGCAGACTTGACTCACAAACTGTTGTGCCATGATCATGAATATAATGTTGTAGTCTGGCTTTATTTGCTGAAATGTGGTGTTGTCGCAGATTCCTGCAGGCTGTAAACACGGTAAACTGCAATTGATTTTTGTTTAATTTTTAAGCTAAAAATGTCTTTATGTCATCTGTAAATGTGGCTGGAGGTTGCTACATGGCTTCCAGATGATGTTTAAACCAATCCCATAATGCATTGCAACATACTGCTACTTAACACATGCCTGCTATTAGGAATAAAAAGTGATTTTGAACATAAATTCTAAGTAGCACAAAACATTTTAAAAAATCATTGTCAAAAAATGTTTAAATAAGGAACCATTCAGGAGCTTTGTATATACATCTATCCCACAAAAATCCATCCACATTGCACCAGTTTGCGAAATTTCACCTCAGTACATATTGCCCTTTTCCTGTGCAAGTTGGGATGATGAGCATTTTACTCTTATCTTCACTAATGAATCATGTGAATGAAATTTTTCTTTCGGTTTGTAAACTTCATTGAACACTTTTATCCCTTCGGTTCGTAAACTCTTCAACACTTTTATCACATAAATACTGGTTATGTGCTGTATGTACAAATACAGGATAGGACCACATTGCAATGCATTATTGGATTTTGGTCTAACATGCTTATTATAAAGGCAACTTTTGGGTCACATTGACTACAGTTTCTGAATCAGAGTGCATTATGGGATTGATTAAAAAAATCTCTGCAAGGTTCATTTAGACATCTTGTTGTGGGAATAATGAACAGTTTGATCCTTGCCCACTGTACAGCCAGATGTGTGGTTACTGCAGCATGGGTGAGTTGCCATCAATGTACTTAATTTACTGGTGGTTTGGCCTCATCGTGGGGTCACCAGCAGTCATAACTCCCACAAAAACACATTAAATGAAGTTATTCATTTCCAGCATTGATCCTCAGACTTTGTTTGATTATGGTTATTTTATAAAGAGGTCCCATATTGGACCAAATTTAGATAAGTTGTCACACCTTCACCTCTCGCAGGCAAAGGTTTTGTCACGAGGTAATGCCGTCCCTCCTCAGTAGGTAACACCTCTTTGTAAAAAAGACAAAGACCTGTTTGCAGCAGTGATACTACAGGAGGTGTCAAGATTGTGCACCCACTTCAGCTCACCATACTCCTGTGCGCAGAATTTGACCACCATGTATCAAAAGTTAAATAGGTCTAGCATTTCAGAAGACAGTTCATAGAAGTCCCAAGCGTGCAAATGAGGTATTACCATTGATCCATCAAGCGCAATCGCACAGCATTCATACAGAGCATGACACGAATCGAGTGTAATTACCTCATTTGCATACTTGGGACTTCTATATGAAACGTTTTTTTTACCGATTTTCCAAAAAAAGCTGCCGGGTTCAGCCGGTATATCCATGTTGGTTGGTAGTCGAGAGAATTTGTTCCCGGTAGGAAATTTCAATCTAATGCATTGATCATTCTAATTTCGTTTCCAGAGAGGTGAGGAGGGGGAGGACAATGGGGGTGTAGTGAAAGAAGGCCCCATCGGCAATAGCTGTCATTTGTCAGTTGGGTTATTATTAAGTGTTATACCTACCAATTTAACACACTGGCAGCTATTGCAGATGGGACCTTTTTGCCATAAACCCTCGATATTGGGACACTAAGTTGGATCTGGGTTCAGAGCTAAAGTGTCTTCCATGCTGTGTTTAGTTAGGCATTCCCATTTCTTGAAAGGTACCCAGACACTGAAATTAGTGGCACGCCACAGGCGTCAAAAAACGTCAAGTTACAAAAAGAGTTCCAGTTACAAAAATGACGGGAGATTGAAAAAAAAGACGTCGAGTTTACAAAAATGACGGCGATTTTACAAAAAAGACGTCGGTCTAAAAAAACAGTCCAGATTCGTGCGCCCAGAATTTCGCGCCCAGATTTTCGCGCTAAGATTTTCGCACCCAAGGGGATTTTTTTCGCGCCCAATTTTAGCGCCGAGAAGCGCCGCAATGGACGTTAGATGGGCTCAGAATAACTTAGTGTTATGATAAAATATTTATAACCCCGGGTTTATATCCAGGTTGAATAAGCATCATGTCCAGGTTTCAATAAAGACACGTGTACTTACAGCTTGCTGGAAATGCATCAAGTAGTTGAAAGACTTTTGTAACTTTTCTAGCGCACGATTAGCAAAATTAATGCACAAAACAAAATTGATTTCATGATCGAAGTAATCTTGTGGTAAAGAAAATACAATGTTTTGTGGATGACATGTCGACCCCATATCAGCATATCCATAGTCCTAATACAAATTCATGTAAAGATGGGCTTGTATCTATCATTTAATTTATTATTTAAAATAAGTGAAATCTATATATAATTTCTCTAATTACAGGCATGGAATTATTGTGTGCATGGGAACAAGTGGCCTAAAGGGAAAAAAAAAAAATGAAACAGGTTACAGCCCTCAACATGTTAAAGGTTAACTTGTGACTGCCTAGGACACATTAAGATGCAGTTCTTGGAGGTGAAGGTTGAAATATTGCTGTTTGAGATTTAGCAGATTTTTCTGACTCGCAGAATTTCGTGGAATTGACATTGACCTAAAGGTTATGGCTAGTTTAATAATGAGTGGTCCCCCATCATATTGAACTTTACCTGTAACATGCAATGATGAGGCAACCTCACATGTTCCATTCTTACATGGACAAATTCCGAAAAGTACGCATCTGGTTTTGAAATGTAGAGTTATAGCACTTCTTAGTGTAAACGAGTGAAAATATCACTCCAAAAAAGAGTGAAACTTCCTGATTTAAACCATCCCAAAATGAGTGTTTTAGGTACTTGAAAATGAAAAGAGCAAATTTCCACTGCAAAATAGTAAAATCACTCCAAAATGAAGAGTAGCGTGGATTTCCACTCTTTTTTCGTATTGGTCCTTAAAAAAAAAATTGATTTTAAAAAAGACTTGACACTATGAATACAACCTTAAAAATGCCCAAATACACTATTACATTTAAACGATGTGATTTTTAAAGAGCAGAGGCAAAAATGCAAAAAAAAAGAAGTGAACAATCATACAAAAAGATATGAATTTCCACCGTTTCAGTGTTTAACAAAAGGAAGTTAGGACTGTGTTAAATTTTTTTCTTTTTGTTGACCGTGCGATCTCATATGACCCCACCTTCATACCATCATTGGAAGACTTGTATTTTTTCATCTCACCGCAAATATTTTTCTCTGACTTCTTTACCGTCCCGTGTTAAGGCTAAAATATGATTTTTTTGTTTACGGCAACCTGGAAAATAGTTTGTACACAATTACGCTCACATTAAAATGGTTACGTCGGCATTTCAAAATGGAATTTGTTATTAAAATATTTCGGTGATGGCCCTTCCTACGAAATAGATTAAAATATATGTTGTAATCGAAGTCAAATATCTTTGTGGCAAAGAAGTCCCTGCTGATCCCACAGTACGTGGTAATTTGTTTCTCACTCCGAAAGTGGCATTATCCTAAAACCGAGTAGAGTCCATGATGAGTTCACACTGAAAAACATACCTTACACTGGGCAGAGTAATCTTGAAAGCTCTTTAAGAACGTGAAATATTATCATCCAAGAATTCAAGCATATTAATCGGAACAAAATACAATAATTATCATGTAGTTTAACTACCAAACATAAATTTGATAAATAAATCATAAAAAGGAGTTTTATCATGCTTTTCAAAAACAAGCATATGTCAATGAAACTCCTAACCCCACTGGTAAGTATCAAAGAAGTTATTCTGAGCCCATCTAACTTCCACGGCGGCGCTTCTCGGCGCGCGAAAAATCGGGCGCGAAAATCTGTGGGCGCGAAACTCTGAGCGCGAAAAAAATCGGGCGCTTTTTTACAATCGACGTCTTTTTTGTTAAACTCGCGTCTCTTTTGTAAACTCGACGTCTTTTTTTGCAATCTCGCCGTCATTTTTGTAAACTGGACGTCTTTTTTGTAAAACTGGACGTTTTGACGGCATGTGGCGTGCCAGATGACAGAATGTGATTAAGCCCAGGACATTTGGAAGAAAGCTAACCAGATGTTACCACTTGTAACAATACACTCCATTAGGGATATGGCTGTCAAAAACACTTATTATACATGTGACAGTATTCCAGATTAATCTACAAAAGCTGACGTTATCAATTTGCCCAAGCATGCAGATATGATATGAATAAGATAATGAAGGAAAGCAGCAGGCATCAGAAAATGTCAAAATAGATTAAAAGAGATAGACGAGAGTGGACAGGATATAGGACACTTCGGTAAGTAAATGCATCTTATGAGAAAAAACACGCAGTTTAAAGCCAAAAATCAGCATTAAAGAGAATAAGATTTTGTCTCGCAAAGGTAGTGTCGTCATATCAACAAATATACACATTTGTTTGTGAAAAAGGGACATTAAACAGCTCATTAAAGTTCCTTTCAAACTGCCATTTGTTATGTGTCTTCCTTAAGGCAGGAAGAGACATAGGATCACTTGTTCTTAACTGTTGTCCGTCTTTTGGTGTGTTGTTTGTTTGAACTGTTGTTGATCCCGTCGGTCCGTTGTTGTAAAAAGGGGGTATCGTTATACATTGCCTGTAAATCCGGCATACTTGATGGATTTAAACCAAACTTGAGTCATGATGTATGAACATGGGTCCCCGACATTTGCTGATGAGGTTAAAGGTAAGTACCAAGGGCAAGGTCAATGTGAGGTGCTCAAGTTGTAAGATAGACCTGAAAATGTGAAAAATTTACCTCAATTGAAAAGTTTAAAGTTCCAATTGGAACCATTATCAGGTTTTGAGAGTCCAAAAAATGATGAATGATAAAATTGGATGATTTACGCCCACTATTAATTGATCTCGCTTGAGTTTAAAATATTGGATCGGCTGCGTCTCGCCCAATATTTGCAACTCAAGCTTGACAAATAATTTGGGCTGAATAAATCAATTTTATCATCAAATGAGTCATAGGGGCAAAATTGATGAGGCATACATTTAAAAACTGTGATGGCAGGCGACACCTGCGGTACGAGGACCGATTGTATTTTTTACTTCTTCATGAAATAATCAACTATGTTGGTGATCCCAACATGTTGACCCAAAAATTTCCTGTGTTGAAAAACCCTGCAACTGTGGCCTTGCTTTCTACCACTTGTAGGTAATTGGAAACAATTTACAATAAATAATACCAAAATCAGCTTGACAAAAATTGAGGGTATTGTTTATTTAATCCTTGAAGAAAATGGACTGAACAGTGCCTTTGATGTATAAAAAAACAACAGTTTTCCTCAAGTTTAAAAGCAGTTATTCAAAATAAATAACAACAGATGAATAAACGTATGTCCCTGTTGTAATGACAGCGTTTTGGACAGACAGAGCCAAGCAAACGTGTGCTTGCATCATGGTACAACATTGATCCGGGATTTGACTTTAGTTGTCCTGACAACTTGGCCAGGATTGTAGGCTTAGTCATAGACCTAGTCATCCGTCTAGTCTTGTTGGAATTTGGTATATCAATGTGTATTGGGATTAAATCGCTTCCAGGTACCACTCGGTGTTGGCTATTCCTGAATCAAGACCTGACTACTGGACTATACACCAAAGGCGAGTCAAAAAAAAAAATTGACCCTGATTGGGTCTGCTGCGGAAAGCTTATTTCAGTATCGTTAATTTGCTGAAAGAACATTACAATCGGTTAAGCATAGGCCGAGCTGCAGTCTTTTCAATTCAAGAATCTGCACAGTGATTAAATTCGATGATTTTCTTCTGGACACGGATTTCCTTCGCTGAACGCAATTCATTTCATGTGAATATTGTGGACGAGCAGAAAACCGACTACTTAATTCAAACGACTGTAGCTCAGTCTATAACGAACCGATGTGAATGATCTTTGCAGAAAATTAAAGATAATGCATCCAGCTTTCAGGTGATACCAAATATGTTAGATATATATATTACTTAAAAATTCAAAATGGTGGACACAATCAGGGTCAAGTTTTTGTCACCAAGCCAAACTCTAATGGGAGCAGAATCCCTGGACAGAATCCCAGGGAAGTGGCTCTAAATCCTCAAGAATTTATACTGCTTCCTTGTATAAAGTTGAATGTTGGCATAGCTTAGCTATTGGGATGGGAGAGGGAATCCCTTTAAGTTGTCTGTTTTTATTGCCATTTTTATCTTGCTGCATACCTATTGGTAAGGGTTCATTTGTCTTTGTCCCCAAACTGTAATTTAAAGGTTTATTCTTTGTCCCCGGGATACCTCACTCTCAAATGAAGAAGTCAAAGGATGATAAAATGGCAGTTTTGTATTTGTAAGAAGTTATTATTAATACCAAGTGCATGACTCATTTTACAATCCCCAGATTCTCAGTATCAAAGAGGTTTTTGACATTATCTTAACATCACAGACATAGTTTAAAAAAAAAAACAGTAAAAAGTTGATCTTTTCAGCCACAGTTCTTCATGTAAGTTGGTATGTAGCAATCATTGTAAAATGTATATTAAGCTGCTGTTCTATGCATCCTAGTACTTATAAATTTAGGTAAGCGTAGGCATGCATACTATATTTAGGCCAACGGTTCAGATGATATAAAAATCTCAACGTTTTTTCTAGAGGCAAGTCGGGGGATGAGGCTATGGATCACAAAATGCCCCTTTAATATAAGAAGTCAAGTTCTTAAGGACCAATTTAAGAATAGAGTAGAGAAATACAAAATTTGTTTAAATAATTCTTGTTTTGTTTCATGTGTAATTAATGCAGAGATCTGTTATTGTGATCATCTGTTATTGCGATTTTGCAACTTGTAAGTCTTAAAGCTGCTAATCTTCTTGAAAAGAGCTGGGATTCAGATGATATCAAGGAAGCCTGTGCATGATAATATCAATTTGATTGTGGTCATCAAATTGATTGATTGATATAACTCGATCCGACGTAGATCAAATTGGCTTCTTTTTTTCATAAAAACAGCAATCCCCTATTGTAGACTTGCCTATTCACAAGAACATGCCTCCAGATTTAAATGGGACTTAACTTCACTTAAGACGTAAAATAGATCAGTCTGATGAAAGATTTCCTAGTGGGCTGGTCCTACTAAATGAATGCTTCCTTCCGCTCAACCACCGGCTCATGGGCCTGTAGGGAAAGGGTGACGAACGTCTTGATTGTGATTTGACGAAATTGACCTAAAATGATCTCCCATGTTTGAATGTTCCGTCAGGTATGTTGACTAAAGTGATGATGCTGGGGAGTGGATTACTAAGTTCATTGTGAGCCATGGAAATACAAGGATGTCTGTTTAACGCATTTTAAATAAAACAAATGACTGGTTTTCCCGTACATATAATCAAAGGGCTAGTCAGGCCAAACCTATTACTGGTGCATTATTAGAATGCTTAGGTAAGCGACTGTTTTATGTGGACGTGAAGACCGGTAATGGGTAAGATTTCCTTTCAGGGAGATTGTTTCTGTTTCCTATACTTAGGATCAACATTTAACCCATCCCCAATGCAATTGTATGTAAAACATATCACACATCTCCCTTTCTGTCTACATGGTTCGTTTCTAAATGATGGTGAGAAAAAGTTGGGAATCTGGGAAGCTCCTCCCTGGAACTTTTATTATTTGGGAGTGAAATTTGGACTTTTCGGATAAAGAAATACATCAAAATTGTGGGAAATTTGTTAGAAATGCAACTCTCTTCTGGGAATATGCATTTTTCCCAGCCCCTGGTTTTATCACAGGTGTTTTTTGTTGAGATGGTCTTCTCAAAGCAAATGACCTAAGACTAGGCGCTTGTTTGTTCTCATTTGATTGCATTTTTTAATGTTGATATCTGATATGGGGAATGAATATCAATCCAGAGTGCAAACATTTAATACATTAAAACTAACCGCTGTTGTGCCAGTACGGTCTAATCAATATTTAAGTTTAACATGCACCTACTGGAATGCCTGCTCATGCGCGAACCGATATCTCCTGTTAGCGAATTTAATGTATCATGAAGTAAAAATAATTTCTGGAACAAATCAGGAAGAGTCGATTATACTCTTATCAACAATGTGGTGGTGCGATTAATTTCATTTGGAGGTGTCTTAATTAATAAAATGTAATTAATTTGGTCTTTTTTGGACTTCTCATCACACGGATAATTCTGTCTGGTGAGAAGCATGCTCAATTTTGAAACTTGTTACAAAGATTTGATGGATTGTAAAGATCTTTTTAAATCTAGGAATAAGCAGGGGTACTGGTACACTTATTTTCAAGTATTCGGGTTCGGGTCCAGTATCATTGTTGGCAAACAGAACAAAACGATGGGTGTACTTTTGGCTTTTTTTTTGGGGGGGGTCTTCCCCCAAAGGAGGTGCCTACATTACTAGTTAGTTTATTAAAAATAACCAACTATCCAAACATTGTGTTTTATATTGGAATGTTGCAACCAAAAAATTGGGTAAAATTTTTTTTTTTAATGTTTTTTGAACATTTCAAATTATTGGGTACCTTTTACCACAAATTTGCAAAAAGGTACCCAATATTACTTCTGTTTTTGACACAAATCTATCTGTGCCAATTTTACCTAATTTGTCATCTGTTCACATTGTGGCCCAACATTTTGCAATTATTTTTAAGAGTGATGGCATCTGAACTTGTGTTATCTGGTTTCTTTAAATCTACACTAATCCGAGCCCTAAGTTCTGACAATATAGGCTTCATCCCAATACTGACCAATAACCTTGAAGATTAACTAACTTGTATAAAGGTATCGCACTAAAACAACGTGGCCATTTTCCGTGGTAAGGTGTCACTATGGCACCTAACTCCAAATATGGTCAAATTTGACCTCGAAAAAGGGTCAATTTTGACCACTATTTCCGGAGTGAGTGTGCTGGCATAGTTGACACCTACACGGAAAATGACCATGTTGTTTTTTAGTGTGTAAGGAACAATGGCAAGATAATTTGAAATTTTTAACAGTTTATATTAATGAGTTTAATATCCTCTACCTAGGGCCCCAACATGATGTCCCTGAGCAGTCCATGCCATTACTTACTAGCTGAAATTCTTATCATCCGCCTTTGAAGAGAGCAGGGAAACTTTTGTGCAGGTTAGATGTGACTAACCGAACCTGACAGTCCATGTCAGGTTAAGCTCCCAGGGTCCACCTACTATCCTCAGGATGTAAATGGGTAAAAAGCTCATCATAGTCGTTAGGAATTAAACGCTCTATTAAACTTGGCCCCCAGGGATGTTCTAGAAATATGACAGGTAGTGATCTCAGGGGGTTGAAACATCCAAGGGTTTGGGAGATCATAGGTAGATTAGGCCTGTGTGTAGTAACCATGGGAACGTGTTGATAACAGGTTCGGCTCATCCTGAGCTACGGGGGTTTTGCCAAAGCGGACTTTTCGCAACTAATTTTTCTTGAGATGTGAAACACAAGAGGGGGAAGGAAACTTGGGCAAGGTTACTATACTATTGAGGCCAAGTACATGAGATCTCTAGACTAGGCTAGCTAGGTGAAAGGATGAAGCTAGTACTTTCTTGAACCAAAGCTTTGGCTAGAATGCTTTGCTTGAACACCTATACCTCACCTGGGGTTTGATGTGGCGCCAAATCAGATGTCATAACCGTAAAGGCTACAGGCCAAGTGCATTAGAGTTAAATGCAAGTATCATACTAATTCATTTATGATGTTACACTGTGTGACTGAAACAAAAACTCAAAAGCTTTCTGCTTTTAGTGGATGGATACTGGAACCCAGTTCCTTGTTTGCCATTTTACTTGATCCTAAAAAGCTTAGAATGAAAGCATGTCCAAAGTTTATGTTCCAAACAAGATCATGACGGTAAACTGGATTGAGCTATAGACCCTGCATTACTAGATACTGAATTTTTTATATGACCTTTGAACTATGGGGTCAAGACTATGGGGGACTTTTGGAATGGGGCATCTGTCCCCATTGCCGCTTCCCTGTTACGGGCCTGTCCATTTCCTGAGAAGATAGGTATAATTGGCGATAACTCCCAACTCACAGAGGCAGGTCCCTATACATACCAAAGTCAGGTGTATTCCAGGATTGGCATCTCTTTAAAGGCAGTGTAGGATCAATACATTGTTGTCTAAATAAGGTCATTCTTTACCCTTACTCACTATATTGCATGACAGTTCTATAATAATAAAACTTAAGTTGTAAAGTTGAAAGCTGGTTACCAACCAGTCAATCATGCACCCTGAATGATGTGTCCATGAACTCAGTGGTACAGTCAAACAGGGAAGTATTGGCTTACTAACAGGTCCAACAAGGGGACAGGATTCACAGGAATTCCACAGTCTGGTTAGCTCAAGCCTGTGCTCACAGAAGCGTTCCTTCATCACTTTCACCCCTTTCCTTCACAAGTCACTTCCGGTGCAGAAAAGCCTACCTTGAGCAAGGATGGGTAACAATGTGTGCTTGTGGTAGTGTAAACCAAATCATTCGTCAATGAAGTTAATGTCAGTCACGTCAATAACGTCTTGCAAATTGTCGCAAGGAGGGAAAAATCCAACCTTGAGATGTGTTAAGTTGCGATTGTGTGCGCACTTCTTTTGATAGCAAGTTGCTGATGCCTCTGTGGATAGTATCCTATCTCGTCATGCGAGTGCAACAAGGTTGTATGTACAATAGCTGCCATGTGATACATCTGTGTGCTGCCATGTATTAGGATAGCTCTCAATTTATCTTTCCTTGAGTCAGTGGCTCTTGAAATGGTTCTTCAGGTGACTGTGTCACCTCACTCGTCCTGAAGAACCATTTCAAGAGCCACTGACCAAAGACTTGGCATAAAAGTATGTTTGATGGGAATTTCTGACAAATGGCAGCTATTGCACTTACAACCTTGTTGTACTCACACAAGGATCTGTGTCATCTCTCAAGATTCAAGTGAAAGACAATGTCTATTCTTGATATCCAAACATTCTTTCGTAGACAAAAATGTGTCCCCAGGGAGTAAAACATTATTGTTTGGGTGAAAGATAACCTCTATTTTTGACACAGATTCCTTTCTCGTGGGGGAAGGGACGTGCGAGTCTAGTATGACTGTATTGTACATTATCATTTTATTTTATCAACAATTTTTATAGTCATGCTTCTGGAAAAGGAAGAGGATATGGATTGTTTTGCTTATGGATAATTTTTATCTTTGGATTATTTACTGCCTTATCGGTTAATTCTGTAAGGGATTAGGGACCATCTCCAAAACAAAACTTCCCCAAAATGTGTACAGGATTTACACTTGCCTCAGTGTACTCACCTACCCCATCGACTCATAAAAATCATCAATTCTGAAATAACCTAACTATAGGATTGCTTGAAACTGATAGAAGCCAAAATGTAATACAAATACACAAATGTCAGAATTGCATACAAACATCACTACTACATTTTATTTGCTTATGAAAAATAGAAATAGATGTCAACATAGATCTTCATAGGCATTTACAGGCAAGAGTTCAGAAAGGTACCCTGAAATTGTCACAGTGATAAGTTACAAAAAATCTATATATATATTATAGGATATATTAGGTGTAGGCCTAAATGTTGAACAGATTATGGCAAGCAGTGTCTATGGAGAAGGACCCAAAATGCTTCAGCACCTCCCCCCCCCCCCCCCCCCCCATTTTCAAAGGGCTGGTTATGCCACTGGAATTGAGTATTTATACTAGTGTTTCAGAAGTGTCTTGTAAATCAGAACTTTAACTCACAAATAAATTAAAAATGTCCCCTGACATCAATTCCTGGATTTGCTGTTGAATCAGTACACCAGATTTTCTACAATTTTGTGCAGTTGATCAGTTTATCAGGCCTGGTTTTCATTTATAGCTTGAAATGTGAAGGAAATGCATCTATTTTGCAGATCTCAGATACTTACAATATTTTAGAACTCACTGATAAGAATTGACAGTGGGAATTATATAAAATCTAGGGTCTTTGATTGTGTAAACAGCTGATAGCTCTCCCAACTTATACCACGTTTACACTAGAGAAAAGTCGAATTGAATTCGACATTATTTTGAATTACGACTGAGGATTAGCATAAATTAATTCGAGTATAATGTGTTTACACTGAAAGCGGATTTCCAAATTCGCTTTCAGAAAATTGATTACGTCTGTTGACGCCCTCATATATAGGGAAGTTTGACTTCCGGTTCAACAAAGATTTCGCGCGATCTTCAACATGATGATGAGTCGAATCACTACCACCGACCTCCCGACCCGACGCTAAATTCGGGTTGCTCTCGGGCCTAAATTAGGCCTAAATATTACCAAAACTAACCGCAAACTAGACAGAAAACGAAGACAACAATGCTGAAGTCCGAATTCTTTGTAATGACCACGCTACCTTCATGCTCAGTCACGAAGTTGTTTACAAGCCCTGGTTACAAGTACAGATGCATTGCTTGGTGATAAGCCGGAAGTGCACAGAGAGGGGTTACTTGTTACGGCCAGTAGACATGAAATCAATTACGTGTTTCGTTTACACTGCAAAAAATTCGAATTCAATGACGACTTATTCGAATTCACTCAAAAGTAATTTGCTAAAAAGCAACTTACGAATTCGACTTTTTGAAGTCGTATCGACTGCATAGACTGCACATGTTTACACTTCAGAAAAAAGTGAAATCGATGACGACTCAATCGAATTCACTTCGACTTTAGGCCCAGTGTAAACGGGGCTACAGTGAGTGTGCATTTTATGTATCATTTATGCAGATATCAACAGAAAAAATAAACTGACCCTTCCCAAAAAGAGATAGGATCTTGCTTCTTGCTTTCCTAAACCGTGAATGGAGAGAGCAGTCTTGACTCTTGTATAAAGGTTTACATAATAGGCCCTATGCAGCTGATGTTTCTTATGCAAGTGACAAAATGTTATTGAATGAGTTTGCTCACAAAGAGGTTGACAGGTGGTAATACTCATCATTTCCTAATCATTTCAGCAAGGTAAAGCAAGCCTAGACAGTGATCCTGGAGTTGCATGACCCCGGGGCATGACCCCTACCTTTACCCTTCTTCCCAAAACTAAAGATTGTGGAGGAAAACAAATGGAGAGTGCAAAGTGTACGAGCAGTTTGCACTTCTTCAATCATGAAAAAAAGCTAAAAAAGAAAAAAAAAGGGTTGGAAGACCTCACTCACTTGTGTAGTTGCTGTGATCAAATTAACATTCAAGTCACTTCCGAATGTCCACCTCAAGAGTCAAGTTTACCACCCAGGTGTATCCCATTCTGGATATGACTGTCTGATCAATATTATTTAAGGATTTTTTTTGGACAAAATATCCCCAAGCCACATCCCTTCTTATAAAATTAAATTCTGCTTTAAATCCCAGAGTTTCCTTCCTTGAGAAGTGAAAGCCAAAATATGTTGACCTGAAAATTGTTTTGTAAACTTCCTGCATGCATCCTAATAGTTCTCCCCAATTCCAGAGGTGTGGCCAGAAACCTTAAACCTGAGGGGGTGTTGAGTACTAATTTAGGCCAAAATAGGCTGATTTTACATCTTTGGACAAATACTCCAAGGGGCTCAAGCACCCAAAGCCCCCTGGTAGGACCAGGGGCAGGTCCAGGATTTGGAAAACGTCAAAATTACCGGGGGACTGAAGGCTGAAACTTGTCCAAAATGGGCTGATTATGCAACATTTTGCAGAATTACCGGGAGGTGCGCGCCCCCTCCGCCCCTCCCTGGATCTGCGCCTGAGGACACACCATGCGATGCAGTCTACCTGTTCATAAAATATATGCACTTCACAGATTATCGACCTCTTAGAAAGTCATACAGGTCACACAAAGGGCAGTCTGTATGGGGAGGGGGAGTGTTCCTGTCAGTATGTGGTGACCCTTCCCCTAGACAATTTCAGTTACAGCTTGTTGAAATCAATATTTCCTGGGTTAAAGAGTTCCAACACATTGGCCAAATTAATCTTTATCCATGTAATGATTGAGGGGTTTGAGCAGTGTGGAAAGTACATGTTCCTGAGGGTGGCTGTACATTATTTTATGTTTTGTATAACTTTTTTCTCTCTTGTCCATTAACTTAAATTTCTCTTTAAGCCACTGTTCAAAAAGGGATGATAGATGGTCTGCCAGTGGTAGACCTAATAGAATTGTAATACCATGATCTTCAACAGATGATAAAGCTCTTGTGTGACCCCACCCAGCTTAACTTAGTGGCCTGGGGAGCTCAAAACTATTCCAAAATTTCAGTTACTCCTTTATGTAATTTCTACACAAAATAATCAATATACATTTATAGGCTTTATTCCATATCAACTTGGTTGATTTCTTTCATCCAAGTCTTTCACCATGTCCCAAATATGTAAATGAGGTATTACCATTTATTCCGTCAAGCGCTACAGCACAATATCATACAGCGCTTGACTAATACCTCATTTGCATACTTGGGACTTCTATTTGAAACGTTTACCAAATATCTCACCAGCTTCATTGCTTTCCCAGAAACTGGTATATTGTACATCAGGGTATGGAGTATGATGAGTTTTGTTTTAGGGAATTGTCTTATCGTTTTGATTTTCTTTTTGGTTAAATTTGGTATGGAAAATTTCTTTTTCTTTATTGGTTTATTTTGATTTGTTTTGCTGTATGTAACTAGTGGTTTTTGTTAAAATAAGTTATACCTAATATGCAAAAATGTTTAAAAGTGGCCTGAAACTCAGCAGCCATGCATTAAAAATTAGTCCTCAGTAACAGTTTTAACTAAGGATGGATTCCATTTTCCTTGAAAAATGAAAATATTTTATATTGAAAATATTAAAAACATTGAACACATTCTTTATGCAGATGGGATATCGAGAACATAAAAATGTGCACATTAGTGTTGCAAAACATTGTAGAAAACTGATTAATATGTATGTGTTTTGCATAATGCTGGCGCTGGCTGCTGCAGCGGACATGATGTTGATGCATTTACAGATAGATTCGAATATGAATTATTGACAGGTGATGACTTCAAGCAGGCTGATAAATCACATCGTTGAATGTAAAATCTGGGTTGTATGTGTTCTCTGGGGTTCCTGGCAGGTTCATGTACAATGTGGATGCAAATATACTTGGCCATTGGCCAGTGAGTGAGGCAAGTAAAATTTGTTTACTATGGGAGGCCTCGAGGGGGCGGTGAGGGAGAGGACAGTGGAATAAAGTAGGGCCCTAATGGGTCTTGGTAGCCTCAGGGGGACATGGAAGAATTTGTTCATCCAGGCTCAAGACCCCCCCCCCAAAAAAAAAAGCTGAAGTCGAAAGTACCAGAACAGAAGTATTCTAACTTGGCTTAACTTTTACAAAGGTCGTACGGGGCAAAAATCCGTAATCTGTGTTTTGTTAGCATTTAGACCAGGTTGTCCAGTCCTGGGGTGTCCAGGTGTGGTCTGGGGGTGGTACTGATCATGAGTTCAATACTCTGAATCAGTGTGCCCCCTTTTGGGACAAAAGTGGCAAATTTGGTGTAAATTTCAGAATTTTGGTCCTTACAAGAACATGACAAAGTTATTATAACCCTAATCCTAAACCTAGCTGTAACCCTAATCCTAAACCTAGCTGTAACCCTAATCCTAAACCTAGCTGTAACCCTAATCCTAAACCTAGCTGTAACCCTAATCCTAAACCTAGCTGTAACCCTAATCCTAACGAGACCCTATATACTAACCTTAAACCCTAAGTCTTAACCCTTGTGAACTATCGGTCACTTGGTCATTTATAGGATATGATGTAATTAGCCAATCAGAAACTTGATGAGACAAGCTTAGAAGATACAGGTCCACTGATTGGTTCATTACATGCTATAACTTCTGAGTAACCAATCAGAGATATTGTTAGAAAGGTGGTAGTCCTTGATCATGATCATGTAGGTAGAACCAGAATGTTTTGCCTCTCGCTGAAGTTTACTTTGTTCTTTCATTGCCCCACCATGGTACGTGCTGTCATACTTAGGAAGCAGATTTCAACACCCAATCCTACCAACAAGCTTACTACTGGCGCCGATGAAGTAACGCCATGTCTCTCTCCCTCGGCTTTTACCGCTTTGCATATTAGGCCAACATGTAGGCCTACTATAGTTGATTCTTTCCTGTGGGAATTTCATTCCATTCAATGATTTATGCTTCTTGTTACTTTATTTATTTATGAGAGTAGCAGATCTCGATGACTGTTCAGGCCAGACTGGGATCATGAATAACAAAAATAGAACAGAGACCTACCAAGTTTAAGTAATTCTATCCATTTATTGAAATGCAACATGGAAAGGTAAACCTGTACATGGTGCACATTATTTGAACTCCATGTTACCATACCACGAAAAGGTTGCAGACGACAATGTGACAGTCATTAAAACGACTCCACTCTGAATTTGCAGATGGCATAGGCCTACTTTTGTCGTAGATGCTACAAAGGTATCGACACAAACAATTGATACTGAGAGGTGTGATAGAAATTGATTGATATGAATTCTGCACCTTTTTAGCACATAATGTTCTGAACTGTTGTCCCTTTTTCAGATTGAATGCCTGTGGGGAATAGAGTCAAATTTGAGACAAAAGCTAGAAAAAAGTTTAAATGGTTGTTTTATGTTTGTATTTTAGGTCTAAATTTATGTTTGTATTTTGGCTTTATGAGCTAAAATCTGACTCTTAAATTGTAGGTGTAAAAATGTCATTACGAGCCATTGACTTGTGTATGAAAGTTCAAAATAAATTTATTGCTTCCGATTTCCTTTTGGTTTTTTTTGTAGAATTTTACGATCTTTGCTCGTCTTCCAATGTCAAATTCAGGTGTCAGATCTTCTTTTCAAGTTGATGATCTATGATTCTGTTAATGTAAAAGTGTATTATTTTTATTATTATTACTCCATATAAAAAGGACACTTGGTCAAAGGTATGTGGTGACGAGAGTTGGTTACATTAAATTACCGCTATGGCACCAAGGATATTTTGGTAAACCATATTATTATTCACATATTGTTAATCATATTTTATGACTCCTGCATTGATTTTTCAGCATGCTAACTGGAATTATGAAAATAATATGCTTCATTTTAACTTGATTTGTGGTTAACACTGATAAATTATTAGCGGAAAATGTCAGGGCAATTCAGGTCACTTATTGGGTGCTTTAGGGTTTCAACATTTGGTCTATGGTATGTACCACAAAGCCAGTGTGGAAACAATACCTGAATTTATGGAGGCGGAAGGCACGTCCTAGTAGAGTTGTTACTCCAAAGCTTCTGCCACAAAAGTTTGACAGCTTCAGAGAAAAAAAAAATGTGGGGGATTGACATTTAGGTTTTCAAATTGATGAGTAGGATTATCAATTAAATGAGTTAAGTGATTCAGTGTGATTTAAACAGGACTCAAGCAATCAATCAAAAGATGTCCTACTTTTGTATGTTCTTAAACCAGGACCATTAGGCGATGACACTCTTCATTTGTCAATGTTTAAATGTTGATTAAAAGGTTAGGATTTTAGAGTCTATTGTGGGATATGGTTTTGCTCTCGATGGTGGATTAGAATAAAACAATATCCACACACTGGTATTCCCGGTGATGGGCTTGTGCTCCTTGTTAGAGACTTACCCAAGTTTCCCACTTCTCTCCTTCCGCTCCCCTGCTATTCCTTTCCTCTCTCAAAGTTCTGGCATGGATATATATTTGGTAAAACTTAAAGGTGCAATGAGAGATTTCAAGTCATCCATATTTTCTGTGATATGAAGTGATTTCATATAGATTAGACGCGCAATAGATTCCCTACCTTTTATTTGGTCACAGAAATAACTTAGAATGAAAACAAATGGTGATTTGTATATGCTTATATTTCAATAGTAAACATAGGCTGAATTTCGTATTTGCTCCTATACGAAAATAGAAATTTCACAATTTTTTGTACCAAAGAAACAGTTCTCAGCATAATCCTTACAGATGGGAATATTTTTGATATAAAGCATTACACCAGTGCCAAATCAGAATTTTCACATTTTTTCGGAACACTTGTTATTTGAAATCTCTTGTTGCACCTTTAATTAATGATAAGGATTTCACTCTCCCCTGTGGTTTATTTGGAATTGTGCAAATAAATGTTAAAAGTAACTTGTCCTTTGGAGGGACACAAAGAGATTAATCCCTATATATATACATAAACCTGTTAACTCTTGGCTGTCCCAATCAAGAGCTCTTGTCCCAAACCATCCTGTCATTGATCCCAGTAAGCTTGTATAGAGGCTTCCATGGGTTATCCAGGGCGCGCGTTGGACCAACTAAATCAGCAACAATTGACAGGTTATGCTTGTGTGTTGGCAAGAAAAAATAGTATCTCTATGCTGTCGTTAACATTGATTGTTAGAAGACGATACATTTATGACATCATAAATATTTTATTTGGCATGATGTTTATTTTTAGTATTAGAGAAGAGATTGATTGAAGTGCATCTAAGTTCAGTGGTGGGTCAATCAACAACGCTATTAAAAGTTCAAGTAACTGGATGCAAGGATGGTAGACATAAGCTATCCTCACTTACACGCCTGATGGAGATTGCCATGGTATCCCATCTCATCTCTCAAGACAAGATTTTACTGTGTGAACTCACTGGGGTTCATTGAATCATACTCAGAAGCTACAGCTGGGTTAATTTACTAACTGTACTAAAACTGTTACCTTCTAAAAACAATGTGGTCAAATTAACATGGTCAGAGTTAGTATTAATTGTATGGCAATTTATTGTGAAATATGACTTTGTTCAGTATTTTCAGTCAGATTTTATGCGTAAAGGATTTTATGCAACAATGCATTAAGGTTAACCCAGTTTTGTAACAATTTAGCACATAAATTCAGGTCATAAGTAGTTTCAGTGAATTCTTGACTGGCACCAGAGATAAATTTTGCCTTTTATTTTAAGATTAACAATTTAAATATTTTAAAATCTGTGCAATAACACATCTTACACTCTAGTAGAAGATGAAGTCCATTATATTGTTACACCTCTGCCATAACCATGATCCTAATCATAATTGAGGCTTGACTCGAACCCAAACCCTAACTCCCAATTCCAAATCAAACTCCAACTCCAAACCCCAAACATCTATGCAGCGTTTCCCAACCTGGGGGTTGTGACCCCAAATGGGGTTGTGGGCAAATGAAAAAGGGTTCACAAAGCTAACTTTTAAACAATCTCTATTTTCATTTTAAAAAGAAAAAAAGATCATTTCATAAACCCGGGTAATTTACTAATGAAACGTCTATGTGAGGAACATTGGATTGTAGATTTGGGCGCAATGTAACAGGCGGGAGTGTCAGGGTCGCGGGGAATAAAGGCTGGGAACATCTATTGCTAACTTTTCAGAAAATATTGCAAAAAAGAGGAACCCATATATAATATTTGATGGATGTGCATGTGGTTTAAATACCTATTATTATTATTATATTATTATTATTATTATTCACTGAATAAGTTGTAAACAAATAATGCAAATTCACTTGATGTCAGCAGTCAAAATCATAACACATATCTTCTCTCCTTCTTTTGTTTTACAGACAGGACTAGTAAGAACTAGCGAAGAAGATTTTATAATAGAACCTTTACCTTCACATCTAGCTGAAAAACATAATTACCAATCAGAGGGGGGTGGACACGTCCCTCATGTAATATATAGAAGATCTGCAGACCAAAGGGAGGTGTCATTTGCACCCAAAGCGGAGGATGAGGATGCGGAAGAGAATAAACCAAAATCAAAAAGGAAGAAAAAGAAGAAACATCATCATAAGCATGTGAATGGAACCAAACAGCATTTTTGTGGTAGAAGAAAAAAATGTAAGTCTCAAGATCTTTATTGCTACTTTTTGTTAAAATCTAAGGCCTATTCATTTTTAGGACAAATGTGCAATAATCTTCTGGGGTAAGATCAGTTTCATTGTAACATCCTTTGGTGAAAGTTTCTTGAAAAATATTGGTGAATGTCCAGTAGCTTAGGTACAACTCCGAGGGTGTTTTGAATCAATCCCATGATGCATTGCAATGTGCCATTACTGTACTGTACTGTACTAAACACATGTCGGTACTTTGGCATAAAAATTGTTCTAAAAGTTTAAGAACCACAAGATAATCATTCCCTAAGTACTAATGCTTTGTGGGCTAAAATGAGCGTTAAAGTCAGGGTTTTTATGTGTTAAGAATAGGATTTTATGGGATCACATGACCCTATTGAGGTGAAATTTCCCCAAACTGGTGCATAGTGGGATTGACCCTGGGTAAAACTCAGAAGGAAGAATTGAGGCCTCCAGTTTTATTGTAAAATTCCTCTGGGTTAAGTTAACAGGAGGATAAGTAGGTCGTCCACCCAAATGGCGATTTCCATTTCCGTATCTGTTTGTGTGTGAATGATGGCCCTCAAAAACTTACCGTTTTCTCCCTTTGCTAGTCGCTAAATAACCTGTCATTTAATTTTCTGCAAGTAAAGATATTAATCTTTCAAAATATATTTGAAATTCTGGTGAAAACAGTGCTTTCTACGTTTAAAATTGCTTTGAAATCAGTGTACGTACGTAGCAAATTTGTCTGCAGACGATGTTGACGGTCGCCATTTTTCGCAAGGATGCTTCCGGTTGCGAATGGAATTGTTGGCTCTAATCTGTAACCCCTGACCCAACCTCATCGATTTTGGTATGACCTTGTAGGAAAAAACATGCCCTTTCCAATGATAACAAGCTTCCCATGCTTTGATGTATACTATTTGAGTTACGTTGAAGTTTATATTTGGACCAAAATTTGTCGTATTTTCTTGGTTTTTTCGAGTCAATAAGGTAAGAAATTTCACATACAGACCCCATTACAGTAATTTTACAGTAAGTTTATATGATAAAGTGGACATTTCTACATAAGTTTGCCAAGTTTCATTGCACTCTGTGATTGCGGGAAGATGCGGGCTGAGATTTTCTGAACAATGATGCATGCTGTCTGTGGTGCCGCACGAGCAAATCTTGCAGCTGGATCACTGGCATCACGATCCGTATTATGTAGTAATAATAGTATTATCCATCCATCCGTCATGACATTTTGTGATATATTTTGTACTTCGAAAATGTAATAATTATTAAAGTTCATTATTTTTTCCCTTTTTAATTTAATACGGGAGGATCACACTACAACATCACAAGTACTTGCTGGCATAGTCTTGGTTTGGCTCAGACAGGGGAAGCAGTGCAGCATCACTATTCACAAGAATTTCTTTTTCAATTTGCTAGACTACGTCTACGATATTGTGTAATAAATATTCATATTTTCTTTCATTATTTCCACCATACAACATTACCCATTCATGGAAAATGGAATTCTTTACATTCACTTTTCTTATCAGCATCAGATACCTTCAGATATTATGTGTGTGAAGTTAATTGTAACAGTGGGCCGTGGCTACGAAATGTTGTACAGACAAGAAAACACAACCTGCGCTACTAAAATAGGCATGCCTCATAACTCCCTCATATTTTCTTGTATTGAGCTGATTTTTGTACCATTTGCTTTCTTTTTTAATGCTCTTTACAGTGACACCAAATTTGTAAGGGTTCAAAAAAAAAATCAAAATTCGGTCGGACAACCTAGGATAAGGGATTGGAAAAAAAAATATTTCAAGAATTTTTGAAAACCCCGATTTTTGTGCTGTTATATGTAAAACTACCCCAGCACAAAAATCAGGGTTTTCACTTTTTCATGGCTCTTGATATGGGAAATCTTGTGTTGCACTTTTAATATTTGTAGATGATCCATGTTGAACTTGCTTTACAAGTGTGAGCACTCGAGTGAGGCCAAGTGTGGCAATATCTTTCCAGAAATCTGACCCATACTTGTCAAAACTTTATATTCTTCCTTTCTTTCAACTCTTCATTCTCTTTCTTTCTCCAAATTGCAATCATTGCTTTTGAGAAAGGTTGACACAACCATAATTTCCACATTTGGTTGATTGATGTATCGTGTACTTGAGAAAATATGCTTACAGAATTGTCATATTTGTGGACTTATGGATCATGTTTAACATGTCATATCAGAATCAAGTCATTGTTAGTGGCATTTTGCTGCATGTGTTTATTGATTCTACTTCTTTGGACTGAAATGTATTATCCCATGGGAAGTATACCACTATAAATGACACAGAAGTTATATTTTTTGCAACATGAGTTAATTCAGTAGGGAGTTTTATTGCCAGGCAACTCATGATAGCCTCATCCAAAATGAGCAAAGTTCACAACTCTGTGTGTGTTTGAAGCAGTAGGCCTATGGGCTGACAAACTCTTAATGTTATTTTGATTAAAATTGCCTTTCTCATGACAAATTTTGTGGTAAAAACTCCAATTTTTCAAGCTCTACAATTAGACTTGTGACATAAATTCATTGGCTAGTTTTCTTATAGAGGGAGTCTAACTTTTGACTTGGGTTTAAACCAGATTGTTCACGAATGGAATTGTTATCTTTCAATGTATTCAGAAATGTAGTGTAATAGGCATTGCATTGACTAGGCATCCTTGTGGTTCTGAGGAGGCAAAAGCCTGGTCAGGAACAAAATCGTCCCAATTGGAGGGTAAATACGGTCCAAAAATAGCTGATTTTGAATGATTTTTCATCAAAATTTACATTTAGCCTCAATTTCTTTCAGGGGGGTGGTCTCTGCTCCCTTTTTGAGAACTTTTCTCACCTATACATTATGCTTTCGGCATATGTTATAAGAGAAAAGTCCATTGATGAAAAACTCTACTAGTCTTGGTTTAAACCCAGGTCTAAATTCGGAGGGGGGGGGGGGGTTCTGGCCCTCTGCTTTTGAAAGTGGAGGGGCCTGGCCAACCCACCTTTCAAAAGTGGTTGATAATTACACATTGTACTTATCACAGTTGCACAAGAAAAAGATAGTAAAGTATTGAAAAGTGCTCAGATAGCCTGCCAAGTGGCCCCCACTCCCACTTTGAAAATTGTTCTGCTGCTGATAGTTCATTAAAAATAAATCCAAATGAACCGAAATCTCAACTTGTGAAACTTGAAGGGGAGGGTGTCTATCCTCAATTGCTTTAAGCACACAGGAGATAAATTGCTCTATCTGGGAGGGTAGATCTTTTTGCTGGCAGTAGGCCTGTATACTACAGAATGACACAGATTAACTAAATGCCTTCCTTAGATGATTAAAAAAAGCTAAATGATTTGTCATTCCATTGTTTTATTTTTACTCATTATTTTAAGTTTATGTGTATCTGGGTATGAACATGTCTTGTGCTCTGCATCTTTCAGTGGAGTCAAAGTAATTATCATCACTGACATTTTTCTGAAGGCAAGAATCTTCCAAAGTTGTCAGTCGTGAGCATTGCATATAGTGCTCAGGAATGGTAAAAGTTTAGTCTGCCAAAAGCCCCAGGCTCAGTTTGCCACTTCTCCCCAGAGTAGAAGTCCCTGGTGTGGAGTTCAAAAGTGCATCCATATCAAGTACAGGGCTCACAGGCAAGGAACAGAAAAAAGATGCCATCGGACAGAGGAAAGCTTTGTACACAATGGACGAAAGTTCACGCTCTCTTTACACAGTGGACTTAAATAATTGTACACAAGATATGCCCATGTGTCATGGTGGAGTTTGATATTATGATAATTGAACTATTGAAACATCTAATTCCTTGTACCAATAGAGTGTCAAGTTGTGTATTTCTCAGTGATGAGCGTGATGAGAGGTGTCGTGCCTTTTTAATGTCATTCAGTTTACATTAGAGTCAGTCAGCGGTAGCATAATGCATCAAACATTGAAGTACAATACTCTTACTAATCCCTTCATTCTGATCTGCAAGAGTACAAGTTCTGCATTGAATTGTGTGCAAGAACTTTGCACTTGAGGATGGTGATAAGTGATTCAATAGCAGTAGGGGTAATGTCAAAGTTTATGTGTTGTAAGGTTCGTTGAACCAAATTACTAAAGGGAACTGCTGGTAGGTGGTTCTTTAGCCTTTTAGAAGAATAGCATGATGCAAAACATTCAATTTAAACAAGTTTGTTCACCCAGCAGACAACATTTTTGTTCAGTTTGGTTGGTCAGGATTTAAACTTTGTTTTAAATTGGCTATTGAAAACCCAGACAAAACTGAACATTTCTTGTCTGAAAAGTTAAGTAAATGGATCTCATAGAAGAATTCTTCAAGTGAAAGCTAGTGAAATCCAGTAATATATTTTGTTTTTACTACAAATAATTTGAAATGTTTCAGTATGGGCTAATATATGTGCCCTTAATTTGAACAATTTGTGATTCTAAAGACTGACAGAATAAGCAAAGAAAAAACCACCTACCCATCTAACTAGCTAACTTACCAACCAACCAACCAACCCACCCAACCCAACCCAATCCATTCCAACCCTACCAATCCAACCTTACCCAACTAACCCAAACCAACTCAACCCAACCCAACTCAATCTAACCCAATCCGACCCAGTCCAACCTGACCCAACTCAACTAATAAACTAACCAACTAACCAACCAACCCAATTCAACTCAATCCAACCCAACTCACCCAACCCAATTCAACCCAACCCAATGCAACCACCAATTTTAACTTCAACTTTGTGGAATGACTCTTCATAATTTTGAAATTTCTGACATTTTTGGACACTGCAAATGATGTTCACTAATCTCTACTCCCACACCCAGAGGTCAAAGTTACGTGAAAATTGAGCATAACTTTGGAAAGAGCTAAATTCAAATAGTCGTATGTGCATAGTGTAATATCACAATCAGCAGTTTAAAGAAAAGCAAACATGTCAAAGTGTTCAGGCTTTCCCTATCTTTCGAATCCTGGGTGAGCCTGAGTATGCAGATGCCAGATATCCAAGAGCTTGGGGACCTTGCATCATATGGGCTGTAACCAGTAAACTATTCAATACCTTAATTGGTTTGGGTATTGAACCTGCTACCATAGAGACACCAAAACTGTCTGGGAAAAACACAAGATTTCATTTCCTATCTCAGCCTGGGACTATTTCTAACTTTGAGTAAAATGTGATCAATTTCTACAGCAGGATTTTTTTTTATAGCTAGTGCCCCATTTTTCCCAGGATGTTGAATTCTCACAAATGCAGTGTTTCCGTTTTGCTGATTTCATCTTTTGTTTTTCAAAAATAGTTGTATTGGGGGTTTGTTGAACTAACATTTTACATGAAAGAATTCCTTGCAAATTATCCATATTTTAATTATGCAATCATGCAGATTATTTAAATCTTTTTCATATCAAATTGTACTTTGTTTCAAGTTAAATTGTTGCATGGCAGTGATGACTTGAACCAAATTGACTGCTGGGCATTTATGAGCCTTGTCGTAAACAAGTTGAGATTTTATTTATATCGTCTGAACTGTTACTCGTAGGCCTATATTTTATTTGTGCCTAATCTTACATACATATTCAGTCGTTTCTGCAAGACATTTGTAATTTTGTAATTATTCTTCGTAAATGTAGAAAAATTACAAAACATGCATGGCCTATGGCTCATAACGTGAAAATTAACCTTCAAAATCTTAATGTTTTAAATTAGCTATTCTGCTGTTGATCCATAAAAAAGTGTGAGGATCAAGAAATGGAATTTGCTAGCCATTTTGACTATCAATATACATTATGCTGTCTGAGGCTCCTTGGGATGAAAAGAAATTGATCAAAAAGACTCCTGGTGATTTTCAGTTAGGGGAGTTGGTATGACTGATTTAAAACATTGCTACAAAGATCAGAGATATTAAAAAGTATATACCATTTCCAAATCTGTTATGGATTTAACTCGCATTTCTTTAGAGTTTTGCAAATCATAACTCTTATCCCAACTTTAACTCTATTTCTAACTCCTAATCTTAAGTCTAACTCAAATCGTGCACGGCAGGATGAAATTGAAGGAAACGTGGTGTCACAATTTTCAAGTATTGTGGGTGACCAAAACCAACCGTGCACCTAGCAATGGCTCACACTTCTCCCTTGCTAATGTGAGTCTATTTCCCATAAGATTTGATATGATCTTAATACTATAAGTAGCAAAACACTGCTATCTTAGTGACCCAATGACTTTACACGCCTATAATATCAATACCGTATCACCTATAAATAGGAAAATAAGTAATTTTCACATTTCCATGCCAAATGGTTGATCTGCTGATTGGCCTATCTATGCAAGTGATCAGTGTTGCCTTGTGCAACAAAAACAAACCTTAGAAACTTAGAATTATGTTAAATGGCAGACTCTGTTCAAGAATGTTTACATACAACTTTGGACCCATCAATACATCTACAGAGTGTCCAAAAAAAATTTACCCTAAAAGCACCCCTAATTTTGAGTCTTTAACCCTATCACCACTAAATCTCACTGAGCTAAAGCTAGAAAATGCACCAAGTCCAAAAAGATGCAATGACGTCATCGTACGAACACATATATGGGAACAAAATTGCTGCTGGGCCAGCGACACCCTCCTGGCTTGTCATCCCTGCTCCTGGGACTGGTGCGCCGGGGGCCTCCGGTTCGAATCCCACCCAAGATGGCCAATCGTCTTTAGCTTCTGTCCCTTTACCCCTTCCCTTCCTCTCGGGAGATATGCTAGAAATGAAAATAGTGATAGGGTTAGTAAACCATTTATGCAAATTATTTATACATATTTAAAAAGTATTGTTTATTAGTTTTTCAATAAAGCTCCAACATTAGCACCAATATTTACATGTGTTCTATATATGAGTGCTGCAAGAATTTTTAGACACGTTTAGACACATTTCAAAACGTTTAATCTCTAAACATGTCAAATATCTAAACACCAACTGTTTAATTTCTAAACACCATGTGTTTAATTTCTAAACACAAAGTTAAACACCAACTGTTTAATTTCTAAACACCAAATGTTTAATTTCTAAACACCATGTGTTTAATTTCTAAACACAAAGTGTTTAATTGCTAAACATTAAACACCTAAACACCACCTTGCCTTCACTTTCTAAACACTGTTTTTACAGTGCAGTGATTTATAGTTTCGGAAGGTGCATGTTATTCAATCAACATGCCTATGAAGGAATGTACCCTGCATAGTTTATTAGTTTTCCTTCACCAGAGGGTTTGTTTAAATTGCTCTTTAACAATTCGGAAGTTAATTAAATTTGGACATCATTGGTTTTTGCTCAAGTATCCCTTTAGGGTGTGCCATCTTGGCCATGGTCATTTCCAAAACAATCTAATTTTGTGCATCGTAATTCAAAAATATCTGTTTGCCCTAAAAACCTTCTAAGTACCATGTGGTTCCAACTACACACATAGTTTTCATTTGGTCTGAAATCATGCCGAAATGTGGGTGACCGACATCTGAACTGGCTTTACCCATGTGGTGTCAAGTCTCACGAAATGTTGAATGTCTAGTCCAACAACAACAGTGCTTAAGGTTGGACGAGAAGCTGTAAGTTCCTCCAAGGCGCATGGTACCGAAGGATAGGAAACGAAAGTCTGTCATGATTATCCAAAGCCCCGTGGCTAGGGGAAGACCCCCACTAATCATAAACAAATGCTCTCATTCAGTAAAGTTTCGTCTATTCAGAGAATTTTGCTCTGATAGACCTTGAGTCTTGATGCTATATGCACGTACTGTTAGAGGCTTTGCGTGCAAACTTGTACAATCTGACCTTTTAGCCTAACAATTTTACAGGGTAAATGAGAAAAGTAGTGGTTTTCTTAAGGTGCCAATATTTCCCAATATTTTGACTACTTTCAGTAAAATTCTGTAATCCTGGAGACAAGGCTATGTGATCAAGCCAATGACTTAAAACTTTATTTTGGACATAAAAAAGTCATTATTCAAAGCACATATGCTATATGAGTGCATGTATGACAAACAATGATAGGTGGTGGGTTTTTTCACAAAGAGTATATTATTTGTCTTAAGTTTTGTCATTGATATTGTATTCCCACTAATTCTGGATAATTGTCATAAAGATTTAACTCTGGGTAGTAACAAGCATGTTTGAATTGGCAGAAAAATTAATGTCAAATCAAATCCCAATGCAGAATGTGACATACTTCATGAAACATGCAGTTAAATGAATTGTGTGCATGGGCAAAGGTAAAGCTCCCCGTAGAGTTGCACACAACTGGTTTGGGTTCGTTATCAGATTCGTTATCACGTCTGAACAATGCTGGGAATTCTCAACTAATTGCTGTCCTGACCCATTCCCAGTGGAGAGGACTCCGATACCTCAGAGGGAACTCGGGTTCATACACCCACTTGCTATACATGTATGCTCATAATTTCATAATATAATAAAATAGTGCTGTAATCCATGTATTGATTCGAGATTAATTCGAGAGTTTAGGGTAAAAGGCCCCATCTGCAATAGCTGCCCCATCTGCAATAGCTGCCAGGTGTTAGATTTGGCAGGTGTAACACTTGATAAGAACACCCCTGATAAATGGCAGCTATTACAGATGGGGCCTTCTTTCAGTAAACCCTCGATAATGGATTTGTGGTTCTCTGCCACTAGAGGGCCAAATACAGTGCACGTCCAACAGATTGGCATAGGGCCTAAAAATTTCTAGAAGAAAAGTGACAAATTTATATGTCAATTATACCAATGGTCAAAATTACCCAACCCCACAACAATTCATTGTTTTCATTTTTGAGTATATATATTTTAAAATAAATATCAATAAAAATGTGAAAGTATATGTTTTTTAAAGGACCCACTTTTGTACCGAATGTTACATGATACCATAAGGATGTTTGTCTAGCCATATTATTATTTTGTTGTACTGATTATAAGCTTCTGTACTGTGTACACCCCCTTGGGCCTACTCTATTGGCTCCATAACTCCTAGCCTTCATAAGTGTTTAAAAGATTTTTTAATTCATATCTCATAAAGCATGTTTCGCAAAACATGAACGACTTTGATATCCATATCTAAAAAATTTTCTCCTATCATGTAACTTGGCTCACCCATCTAGACTGGTTAGTATCATTCAATATCTGTCACACTGCTAGCAAATACTCTGGGACCGGACATGTTTGATCACATGGATCTTGAGGTTTAATCCACAACTGGGATTATCCACTTTTTGTGGGTAGGGCCAGAGGCGTGCCCCCTGAGTCCCACAAGAGAGGGCTGTGGAAACAGATTCCTAATTCTGAGAGGCATCAGGCCAAGGCTGGAGGGATTTCTAGCTCATTGTGGTGGTGAACTCAAGATTAACCTTGAGGTGATGGGATTGACATTAGCTGATGTTGTTTTGTAGAGAAACATTGTAGTATGATGATCGAGAGGTGTTGGTGGAAGTGTGTGATCTGTAATTTAGAATCATAACATGAAATGTTGTTATCACAAAACCTGCTTCTCATCTTCGAATCCGTCATTAGTGAACGCGTCTTATCACCAAAACAGTTTGTATTTTTTTGTTAAGTTAGAAGTAGGGGGTGGCAATCTCTTTAGAAGTAGTGTCCTTACTGACCTCATCGATAGGACATTTAAGAAGTAAGAATTAATGTAAAGTTAGATAGATCCTTTGTTTGGTAGTATTGAATAAAAAGTCAAATGTGCACACTGTTTGACCCCATGCAAATTGTCTCCTTTATTTTTAGAACAATTTTTAAGCAGTGGTGACACAATTTTGACAACTGATATAAGTAAGAACATGCAAGAGTATATCTCTTTGGGACACAGCTTGAGAGTCTATTATTATAACAAAACCAGAATAAAACAAAAAATATCAATGGCAACACTTTGGACAATAGAAATAGATTTTAATGATTTAATTCTTCCACTATCGTCTCCTGTGTACTAAAATTTTACGAAATTTCATTGCGGCAATGTGACTTTTTTCTTTGCCTTCAATCAACAATTTGGGGCTAAAAAATCACAAATATTAGCAATAATCAGTGATTTTGAGCCAAAATTGGTTAAAAATCTCAAAATTTTTGGATGTTTTCTCCCCAAAATTCACTTTTTTGTCCCCGCCAAACGGTCAACAACACTACAAGCAACAATGTCTGCTGGTCATATGAGGGTGTTACCCCTACCATCAGGTTTATACATTCTCTCACATCCTTTATTGAAAGTTTCCCATTGGAGAGCGCACATTAACAACATGACAAATAATGTCCAATGTAATTAAATAATCCAGGTGCTGGAGTCTATGGAGAATGGGGCTGACTTACCATTCACAACAAGTTTATATCTGTTTTTTTGACAGGTCTAGATCTGCCAAGCGGCATCACATCAATGTGTGTTTCCAAGACGAGCTGGATTTGTGGCTCATTGTGGTTGGTGATATTTTGGCCACATGTTTCAGAAGTCTTGGATAGGTGTAGAAGAATTTACCGTCTGTACACTACATTGTATGATGATGGTTCATTACACTTTTCTTGTTTCTAGGTACTTTTCGATAGTATGATGACTGGTAACTTGCAAAAATTTATTGCAAAATCTTGGTATCTGTTTTGTTGGAATTTCGGAAATGAGAGTTTCTACGGAGAATTTATTGTTTTATTTTGTTGAGTAGGTATACAGGACTCTCTTGGCAGGTAAGCTCTAGGGTACCAAGGCATTTGCAGGCTAAGCTCTCTGGTCCATTGCAGGCTAGCTCCCTGGTCAAAAGCATCCCAGCCTAAATCTCTCCAGGTCCAACATTTGCTGTGCTTAGCTCTATGGCCCAAGTCTTTCAGTTAAGCCCCCTCTGGTTCAAGCTTTTGAAGGCTAATTTCTTTCTTGGGTCCAAGTATTTGCAGGCTAAGGTCTATGGTGCAAGTAATTGCAGGCTAAGCTCTCTGGTCAAAATATTTGCAGGCTAAGCTCTCTGGTCCAAGCATCTGCAGACTGCGCTCTCTAGTCCAGCGTTGCAGGCATAGCTATAAGGTGCAAGTATTTGCATTAAAAAACCATCTAGCGAAGTAATTTTTCGGCTAACCTCTATATGGTCCAAGCAATTGCAGCCTGGGCTAAGCTCTCTGGTCCGATTGTTAGCAGGATAAGCGCTCTGGTCTAAGCATTTGCAGCCTAAACTATCCACTTTGCAGGCTAAAATATCTGGTCCAAGCATTTGCAGGCTAAGCTCTCTGGTCCAATTGCAGGCTAAGCTCTCTGGTCCAATTGCAGGCTAAGCTCTCTGGTCAAAATATTTGCAGGCTAAGGTCTATGGTGCAAGTAATTGCAGGCTAAGCTCTCTGGTCAAAATATTTGCAGGCTAAGCTCTCTGGTCAAAATATTTGCAGGCTAAGCTCTCTGGTCAAAATATTTGCAGGCTAAGCTCTCTGGTCCAATTGCAGGCTAAGCTCTCTGGTCCAATTGCAGGCTAAGCTCTCTGGTCAAAATATTTGCAGGCTAAGCTCTCTGGTCCAATTGCAGGCTAAGCTCTCTGGTCAAAATATTTGCAGGCTAAGCTCTCTGGTCAAAATATTTGCAGGCTAAGCTCTCTGGTCAAAATATTTGCAGGCTAAGCTCTCTGGTCCAATTGCAGGCTAAGCTCTCTGGTCCAATTGCAGGCTAAGCTCTCTGGTCCAATTGCAGGCTAAGCTCTCTGGTCAAAATATTTGCAGGCTAAGCTCTCTGGTCAAAATATTTGCAGGCTAAGCTCTCTGGTCAAAATATTTGCAGGCTAAGCTCTCTGGTCAAAATATTTGCAGGCTAAGCTCTCTGGTCAAAATATTTGCAGGCTAAGCTCTCTGGTCCAATTGCAGGCTAAGCTCTCTGGTCCAATTGCAGGCTAAGCTCTCTGGTCCAATTGCAGGCTAAGCTCTCTGGTCAAAATATTTGCAGGCTAAGCTCTCTGGTCCAATTGCAGGCTAAGCTCTCTGGTCCAATTGCAGGCTAAGCTCTCTGGTCAAAATATTTGCAGGCTAAGCTCTCTGGTCAAAATATTTGCAGGCTAAGCTCTCTGGTCAAAATATTTGCAGGCTAAGCTCTCTGGTCAAAATATTTGCAGGCTAAGCTCTCTGGTCCAATTGCAGGCTAAGCTCTCTGGTCCAATTGCAGGCTAAGCTCTCTGGTCCAATTGCAGGCTAAGCTCTCTGGTCCAATTGCAGGCTAAGCTCTCTGGTCAAAATATTTGCAGGCTAAGCTCTCTGGTCCAATTGCAGGCTAAGCTCTCTGGTCAAAATATTTGCAGGCTAAGCTCTCTGGTCCAATTGCAGGCTAAGCTCTCTGGTCAAAATATTTGCAGGCTAAGCTCTCTGGTCCAATTGCAGGCTAAGCTCTCTGGTCAAAATATTTGCAGGCTAAGCTCTCTGGTCAAAATATTTGCAGGCTAAGCTCTCTGGTCAAAATATTTGCAGGCTAAGCTCTCTGGTCAAAATATTTGCAGGCTAAGCTCTCTGGTCAAAATATTTGCAGGCTAAGCTCTCTGGTCAAAATATTTGCAGGCTAAGCTCTCTGGTCCAATTGCAGGCTAAGCTCTCTGGTCAAAATATTTGCAGGCTAAGCTCTCTGGTCAAAATATTTGCAGGCTAAGCTCTCTGGTCAAAATATTTGCAGGCTAAGCTCTCTGGTCCAATTGCAGGCTAAGCTCTCTGGTCCGATTGTTAGCAGGATATGGCTCATTGACTGCATGCTACTACCTGTTGATAGCAAAGGGGGAAGGGGCTGGGGTTTCTTGGAGTTCAAAATTGTGAGTTACGAAAAAAGAGTAGCAAATAATGTTGGCTAGGAGCCCTCTGTAGAGAGAGAGTTTTGCTCAAGGAAGACTTAGTAAATCCAAAGTTTTTAAATCCAGTTTTTTGGCCCCGTTGAACGGGGGCAGCCAGTTCACCTCACATTCACAGCAATCGGCCTTTTCTATCAGTGGACTTGATACTGTTGCTGTTAGTTCACTATGCAAATTAGACGTGACGTAGGGCATGATTTGTACCACTGGTAAATTGGTGTTGATTACACCTAGCTTGCTTTAAAATGGTGAGACCATACACTTCCCATTCTCACACAGGGCATAAAATAACTCAGTTGATCTCAGCAATGCTTTTTCTGGGCAGACGATAAAGTGTTGACATAAAGCAGCCATTTTGGTCATGACTCTATCATAACAAGGCAACTTGTCTATATAGATTCCATTTCTGTGCTTGTTAGTATAAATTGATACAAATACAGCCTGTCTCAAAAAAGTGGTACAATCAGACAAAAAATTGGTTAAATATGAAATTTCAAAATAAGTCATTCTTACTTTGACATAATATTAAAGAACAGACCAGGCTTTCCAATGGTGTTTGTTTCATCTCATTTGCTTTGTCAATCCAGAGATATAATCAATTTTACGTGCGATATACCAAAAATCACTTTTAGCATGGGCAAGTGTTTCGCCCAGCTATGCCATACTGTCTTGGAGCTCACAAAAGATTGCAAAGTGACAAAAGAAACAAAACACAGATTAAATTTAGTAAACAAAGGAAGTCTAGTGTTATCGACACAAGTTTCAATAGTCAATATAATCAGTTCAATTATACAAATCTTCTTTTCATAAATAACAAACAATCAAATATTTATTGCAAAAGCGGCCTTGTTTTCCCCCCCCCCCCCCCCCCCCCCCCCCAAAATTGGTAAATGGAGCTTGAATTTATTACAAGATGGGTATCTGTTAAAATCATGCCATCAGGAATGTAATTGCAAACCAAATAACACTCCAAATCGCAAAGAATGGTTAAATATTGCACTATCTTTGTGCATTTTCTATCGTTGAAGTCAATAAAATTCGAATTTGGAAGCAAGTATCAAGTGGTGGTAGAATTTGCGTTTCATGATACTTCAAGACCATAGAAACTCTCTCCTCCAAATTGCTGTACGCTCATGGTCTGATGGTTCTCTTCTGACAAAAACAGTATGTCGAATATTATTCACTTTATCTAAGCCAAAACATACTGATCATAACTTCCACCATTATGTAGCTGTTTCTTATGACGTTAATCCCTTTTAAGAATTCATATCTGTTTAGAGTGAATAACTTATGTTTAACTAATTCGTTCACCATTTTCACCCAACCAGAAAGTGGCACAACTCGATTTTTGTGTTCCGCAGTAAACTGGAGTTATCTCTCGATTGAAATAAGCAATTGAGATGAAACAAAAATCCTGGAAAGCCTGGTCTTTTCTCTTGAATGTGATATACAAAACAACTTACTTATGTTGAGATATCATATTGAAAAAAATCGGTTTTTGATTGTACCATTTTTTTTGAGACAGCTGTATTGCAGACATTGGTAGTAAGGGGAGGGGTCCCTCTGGTAGTGGGAGGCTCCTCCCAGCGGCACTGCCACTAGCGATTTTTGTTTCAATTATATGGGCCAACTCTTTAAATGGGGACAAAATTTGGTAATAAAAAGGGAACATGAGACTGCTAGATTTTTTTGTTGCTGAATGGATAGTACCTTAGTAACTCACCTTAAAAATAGTCAAATCTTATGTAATTTAACTACACAGGACACTGTTATCATAACTTACTTCTTCCTAATCGCCTTTTTTAAACTCACTTTTTTACTTTTTCCCAATCCTAGTAGATATGTCAACAGTGTTTCATGTGGAAGTACAGTGGGTGGTTCACAGCTGCGTACTTAAATGAACCTTAGGAAATAGTTTCCGATAGCTACCAAATAGGTTGCGCCTTGTCCCAGTCTAGCCAGGATATATTTTTCAGATTGTTGAACATTGCAACAAGGATAATGATTGAAATTCACAAAGTAGGGTGCTAGAAAAGAAACATCCTACAGATCAGCATGTCTTAAATTTGAAGTAGGAGCTTTTTTGAGGATACGAATTTCTCTCAAATTGCACTGGATTGATTGTAGCCCACCTACCTAGAAAGCTTTGAAGGTTTATTGGATTAAACAACTGAGTACAAAAGAAAACCGCAAACCTTGTTTTGAAAACTTGCCTGCTATCCTAATCTTCCCGCTAGAACCATGCTTTGAATTTCTGTCGTGCCGACAGAAAATACTAACTCGTCATCTTATTACATAAAGATGGCGTATTCGGCTTTATTCACTTCAGGTGTGATCTAATACATTGGTAAGCATTCCAAATATGCAAAAAACCAGGGTTCGAAAAAAATTGAGGGCTCTTCTTTCTGAAAATGTCCTCATGTCTCTTTAAAGAGGAACTACCCGATCCTCATCCTTCAGGCCCCGCGCCTGTTCGCACTCACATCACAACCTAGTTTTCTAATGATACCAAACTAATCTCAGGTTTTATTGGGTGAGTGGTTGAATAACGATTGAAGAGCAGACATGGGTGCCTAGTACTAGCTGGACATCCCGAATATCCCATCTCGGTACTGACCAGGAAGGTTTCACCAGCGAGCGCATCAGGTTGATACTTTTACCTTAATAAGCGAGCCCTAGTTCTAGAGTTAATATGTGCCCTCTAATATTTTGTTAAAGAAGGCATTTTATTCTGAGTCATCAATTTACCAATTTGTCATAGTGTTTGTAACTGAAATAGTCACAGAACCTTGTATCAAGATTCTGGGTCCAAACATTCCAAAAACACTAATCTAGCATATGGAATGTGTTAACATGAAAAAGTACACTGTAACCAAACTGTAAATGAATTAACAGTAAATCACAATAAACACATTTGACATTTGCTGTCACATGTTTATTTACCCCTATGCATGTGCACACCTTGAATTATATGAGGTCTTGTATCAAAAACATAAATAATGATTTATGTTTCTAGTACTAAGCTTATATTAACCCTTACATTACCCTAATGATCTTACCAAGAGCTATGAAGAGATAGGGTGGGCGATAGAGGGAGGGAGAGTGGTAGAAGAAGGGAGGGAGACAGAAAGAGGAAAAGGGAAAATAAAGAGAGTGGGGAGGGGAGGTAGATTGAAAACGAAGAAGAGGAGGATAGGAAGGATATGAAAGTCGTCCACCTGGACCCCGTCGCCGTTATTTGGATCTTCCCCAGGAATCCACACACCCTGGGTATGCGGAATCTTGGCTCAGACGTATATGAAGAACCAGTGCAGTGTATGAAAGTGTATCATCTCCTTGTGTCCGAAAATCAAATGGTAGTAAAACCCAGTTCTGATTGAAGAATGCTCTGAGATTATAAACCAGATGAAATTCTTCTGCCATACTCTTGTGGTTTGTGGTATTATTAAAAGTGACACCAAACATTGGAAAGAGAGCTTTCTGCACTCTTGTTGCCTCACAGAGCATGCAGGAAAATGTGTGCCACAAAATATATAGTGGCATGCTATCATACTATTATGACTTTGCAGTGAGGGACTCATTCCATTGGATTACCAGGGATTATTATGGAAATGATGAAGGGTCCTAACGGTCCTTGATCCGCTTTGTAAACAACATTTCAATCCATTCTGATATACAGTTTTATTTGCCTGACAATACAGGGCTGTTGACAGTAGCTGAATAGGTTCTAGCTGGTTCTGGTTTAGTTAAAAAGAAGTTTTGAAGACTGAAGTGTTGATTTTTTTTTTTTTTTAGCTTGAAGAGAAAGTGGTTGTGTTTTTGGTGACGTAGTATAGTGAAGGGGTATATAGACAAAAGGGAGTCAATGTTCAATTTTTAATTTTCAGATTTTTTTCTGCATCAATTGTAAAATGAACCCACACCCAACCTGAGACCAAATGTACATAATGTTAGCCAGTTAACTATGGAATCCAAAATTCAATGTGTTTGTAGAATAGGGCAATATCAGACTGAAGAGATGGGTCTATTTTTCCATCCCTGGGAATCCTCTATCTTAGTTTACTACATTTGGGTCTGCAAGGCGGGGAACCATTGGGATTTCAGGGCTCTGTTTGGCCTGAAACTTCAGTGGAATCTATGTGAAACATGTCATGCCTGCGTGGACCAATTGGGTCCACAAGCAATGGTGTAACTGGTATAAAAAAGGTCTTATGTAGGACAAAATGCACGAGTTACTCTCTTAAAACGAAAGGAGTGACAAACCAATCTAAAAGAGTGAAATCCACTCAAAATAAAGAGGCCAGTGAGGACGCCTTTTAGAGTGAGATCCACTCAAAAAAAAGAGTGAACAAAATACCTCTAAGGAAAGAGTGAACTGATAACTCATTTTAGAGTGAACTAGTCACCTTATTAAGAGTTGTGTTCTTTGTGAATTTGTGCGTTTGGGTTGCGTATTAATATTGTATTGTGAGGGTCATACTTCATGCCTCGTGACATGTTTGAATATTGTGGCGCATCATTGGCATGATTCAGTTGAGAATGCATGATTGTGGCATGCATGACGTGTATGTCAGGGCATGCATGCACCGGAATTGCATGATTGTGCGTCGTACATGTGTAAGCTAACCTGGCGCCAGACTACCGATGTAAGAGTTGATACAATACAGTAAATAAAGTTTAATGCTTCTCCACACTTTGTCTGTAAATGATATGAACTGTGACGGGACACATACAATATACTCACCCCGTGAAGATATGCTATGATTTCTCACTAAGTTTCAATCTTCGTTCAACCGTGTTGCTGACGCTCTCACTTAACTCGTCCGCCATGTTGTTCTAAAATAATCACGCGATTTGCGACGTTTCTGATTAGTTCACTCCGAAAAAAGAGTGAGCATTTTCGCACTCTTTTAGAGATTAAATCCGGTCGATAAAGTTCAGAGTGGGCTTCACTCCGAGAGATGGCATTTTGAGCCACTCGGAAGGTAACAGAGGGAGTTCAGGTATTAACCGCGAGTTAAGTGTCAGGTTGACATTTTCTCGCCTTTAGAGCTAAAAGCAACTCGAATTAGAGTTAATTTAAAATTACTAGAAATTCTGAGTGATTTTTCACTCTTTTCATTTAACGAGAGTAGTATACACGTAGGGTTTCGCAGGAGTTGGTTGACTGGACCCCAGATAAGTAATCATGAATATTGAGGTTATCAAGGACAAGTTAGTAGAAATATGATTTTCCTCCTTCATCCAAGTGTTAAAATTTCTTAAAATGATTGTACCCATCTGAACTCCACTCTGCTATTGCTGTGCTATAGGACACACAAAATTAACCTACATGCTAACTGTGTGCTAATGGAAGTGTGGAAGTACCCATTACCTCCAGGCTTCTTGTGGTCCGATTTCAGTTGAATGTAAACTAAACGATGATTAAAAGCGTAATTTGATACCATTTCCATTATGATCCAGGACATGTTGAATTAAATAATGATGCATGAACTATTCACAAAAAAATCTGTTCAAATCATTGTTGTCTTGTTTTGGTTTCTGCAATACAAAAGGAAAAAAAGTACTTAAGTCTTGAAAGCTATTGTTGGGGAATTATGGGTGATAGATTGGAACCGGCTGACTTGAAAGTGGTCCGTGAGCAGTAGCGTTACTTGTGGCAATTTGATTCAGCCAAATTACGGCAGGTATTGGTCCATAGACTACATGGCCGTATGTGATATATGAAGGTTTTAATTTCAATTGATGAAACAAAAAAGAAAATTGAAAGGGAAGAGATTAGATTTATGGTTACAAAAAGAACAGAAAATATAGATAATATAGATGTATGACTTTGTGGTATTGTAAGGGATAGGCTTGATATTGAAAAATCTAAGACTGAGATCTCAATTAGTATAAAAGGGTACAGTGTAATAAATTCTATATTTGAGATAGCAAAATGGACTATTAACACAGAAGATGTGGTAATTCAGAGAATTATGCCTAATTTTTGGCCAGTCGTGGCACCATGCTAGCTGGTCACCAGGAGTTGATGCCTTTTTACACTAACACAGATATAGAAAGAAACTATCAAAGTTGGGGGTGCATTCAGCAGGCTTGAGCTTACATAAGGTGTGTATTTATTGGCGGACCATTTACTGGAAAACAGACGGATAAAGGATTAAATATGCTCAATAGAAACTCTTGTTATTTACCCGGCAAAATTCTCCTTCTCGAGGAAGGAAAATACCGGCGACATTTACCAGTTAATGCCACCGGGTTAACGCCAATAAACACACTCAGTTCCATGACAGTGCGCATGCAGGCAAGGAAACGGAAATTGATAATACCGCCTGATCACGATTGATGATACTTGTAGATGTGTAGACTAGAGATATGACGGCAAGGGCCAAGATTCGGCGGCATCTACTCGATCTTACGTACATCGCCTCTCACCGATGTACAACTCAATGTACCTTTGAACCCTTCTCTAACGTTCACAAACATTTAACCAATCTAACCTATCATTTGGCTCTTCTGTTTGACTGTAAAATGTCAAAACGACATCAACCCTACTATCGCAGGTCCCGCCATATTTTTTGTTGAAAAGGTCAACCCACAATGCTTTGTGTTGACCTCAGTGTACAACATTTCGCTGGCAAAGTTTTTGTGGAGTCGATCAACAGCAGCCAGGGAGTTTTTACCGGTAAACAGCAACCAATAGAAACTGACCATTTTCTGTCTCTTTGCTGGTAAAAGATTCAACGGTAAAATGCAGGATCTTCAATAGAAACACACTTATAGATATTCTAATTTTCCTGAATAGAATAATATAAGGTTCAATCGAGGATTGCATTTACAGCATCAAAAGTGCATTGACCTCATGAGTGCCCAAATTGGCCAAATAGTGGTCAATTTTAGACATCATGTTTTGTGGAGTCCAAGTGTGGGGAAATATCGGATCCAAACATGAAAAAAAAATGATAAAATTGGATGATTTACGCCCAATATTAATTGGTCTCGCTATGAGTTTTTAAAATATTGGGCTCGACTGTGTCTCGCCCAATATTTTTGCAACTCATAGCTCGACCAATTAATTTGGGCTTAATCGATCCAATTTTATATCAAAATTGTATACAAAGAGAGAGAGAAATAATGAAGATAATAAGCTAAAATGGCATCATGGATGCAACATAAAGACACAAAGTTGTGAAGCCTACCATCAATGCTGAAAAACATAACACCCAGAGCAATACATATGATTGGTCATTCATTGGGTTAATAGGCTAAGTATGTCTCCTCTCCTCTCATTTGTCTGTATGTCTGTGTGTCCGCCATTATTTTTGGAGATCACAGGTCATACAGCCTTCAAATTAGGTGGGCGAGTGTCATTTAGCTGGGGCCGTGCCAGAACAAGTTTGCATATACGGGGATGCTACTAATCGTAAAAGCCAGGTAATCACAAGCTTACCCGGGGCAAGAAAGCCAGGTAATTAAAAATTGTAAAAGCTGGGTGACTACCTTTCAGACTTTTCTGGCTTAGGAACTGGTTTGGTATTTCAAAGTGGGCCTTAGGAACTAACATGTTGAGAAAGTTGCAGGCTTTAGAACAAAAATGGCTAAAATTTAGCTGTAGAGGTGGGAAATACTGCACATACCTCTATACCACTTTCCTATCTGCTTAAAATGTCTGATGATATGAAAGGCCTTGTATGTGATAGACACAAAAGGAACTAAATTCACTGTGATGAAAACTTGTTGTTATCAGAAAAACTGGTCGTAACATCCTTCATGTACAATTGTGTGTTTTCACAAGGAAGAGTTTGTGGAAAGGATATGGCCCAAGTACATTGGAGATTTTAAGGCTTGCTAATGCTGTAATCCCATGCAGTTTGCAAAACATGCTAGTATAAAGGAGAGTGTAAATCCTGAGGTTAATAATTTGTCATTCTTAAAAAAAAGGTATTTTCAAGTGGTTTTAGTACAATTGTTCATTGTGTCCTTGGAGTAGAAATGCCAATGACATTACATTATCTATTTTTCACAACATTTTAAATTCTAAAAAAACTAAAAAAATAAAACACAATGCAGTTATTGTGAATATAGACCCCCAAAGGTTTAAAATGGATTTTGGGATTTTAAGTTTGAAATCTAATGGATTTGAAGTTTAATCTCCTCAATTTAAAATTGAAATCTAAACATTGACTGTTTGTTGATCACAATTCTTGGAATTTTGAAGTGCAAGAGGATACTATCGGTAATGGAATACAGACAATTGAATATATTATCTGTATTAGTAAGTGTTTGTTTACAATTTACAATTGTGCGATATATGCTGATTTAAATAAAGTATGTTGTATTATAAAATATCTGTAAGCCATTACTAAAATTACAGATGTCTGTCTTTGTATTGTTACCTGGGATTGTTACAAACTCCATTAACCCTAACACGACACATCTGGTGACGTCCCACTGGCAACTCGCAGAAATTGTGACTCCGGATGGGCTCTTTAACACTACCATCTAGTGGGGGGGGGGGAATAGCATTTGAGGCCCACCAGCAGTTTTTTGGTAGTCCCAAGGCAAGGTTGTCGATCACAAAGTGTTAATTTACCTTGAAAGGTAAAAATGATTCCAATTATACCAAGTTGCACCTTGAAGCTGAATTTTGTCAAATAACAGCCATGTTTCTACTAAATTCAAGAAAAGAAGAATGTTTATTCATGGTCATATCTCCAGGACAAATTAAGACAATGCACTGTTAGTGCATTAGATATGAAGCAATTAGGCAGACTAGACAGACGTTGCTAGCTCAACAAAGTGAATACCAGACATTGATGAACTTGTTGATGTTAAAGAGACACTGGCACATTTGAAAAATAGTGCGCCCTCTAGAGTTTTCAAAATTGTTATTATTTTTTTTGGCATGGTTGTAAAGCTTTTATAATATACATTAATTAGGTCACCTGAAATTATTAAGCCCAAATCAGCGCGCTTATGAGTAAACAGAATGATTTGATAATTAATGTCGCCGGCGACATTAATTCAGCAAACGACGCGGAAATGGCATGTAACACAAGAAAACACACGCTAGAGTTGGTTCTCATGGCATGCACTTTGTTTGACCGGTCTGTGACCTTTGTGGTTTTAATATCAATAAGTATGAGTCAAGTTACGGCAAACTTAAAAGTTAGCCTACAAATTACCTGGATGTCTTTAGCCTCTTATTAATGTCCCTATCTGCTTTTGGGTATGTTAATTTTATGTGTAAACTATATAATATCTCTCTTCTTCCAATGGCCTAGACTATCATATGTGAGCAAGTTGAAATTTCATATTTTCTGAAAATGTGCCATTGCCACTTAACCGAATAAGGCACTTTAACATCATTGCAAACAAGGATGTACTCAATTACATAGTGAAAAATCAGGTGCGTATCCTCGTTTGAAGGTGTATATATACACACACATACACACATACACACACATGCACTCCATTCTCTTTTTTGTTGTCTTTTGTTTTCATATGTCTATGTAACTTTATTCTTGTTCAGATAGCAAGCTTTCAATTGTAGTAGAGTTTGTTTGATTCTAGACTAATGTGTGGGGCAGACAATCCGACTTATGTCAAGACGTTGAAAACAATGTATGTGATGCTTTCAATAGGCCGCAAATGTTAGGGGTTCTCACTAATGATGATTAGTGAACAAAGGTCTTGGCTTTCATTTTCTTCTAAATTAGTCTGCTCTTTAAAAGCTAGGGTTTTTTGTTCAGCATGCATGGTACATGCAAGGAAGTAGCAATGGTGTTCCCAGCCAGTGGGACCTCGAGCCCATGGGAATTTTGCCAAAAAGATGTTAAAAAAAGCTTAAAATCAGCCTATATAGACCAACTGTAAGCTTAAAGGTGTATTTTGTGATTCCAGCACCTTCTGTTCTAGTCATTGTTCACAAGATATCCTTGAGAAAGCTTATTAACAAAATTTTAATTGATTCTGATCTTGCTGTTTTGAGTTATGAGCAATTGCTTGTTTTCCACTGTCCCATAGACCACTGTGCTGTAATTTCTATCCGTTTATGGGCAGAAAAACAAATTTGCGAATTTCTTACAGATGCGATCAAATTTGCACATAAGATTAAGTACACATGGATTACTAAGGCTAATGGTTCAGATCATTTAAAAATCTCAATTTTTTTTAGGTAAGTCGGGGCCGAGTTTGTGGATCATGAAATGCCCCTTTAAATATGATTTTAAAAAGCAACATCATTTGTATTTGTGCATTGGCAAGAAGTAAAATAGTAATTTAGCTAATTTGCAAGATTTATGACAATATATATCTTCAAAGAAAGATGACTGTCTAATAAAAACAGCAGTTTTGCTTCAAAATCAATTTGTTGTTATGTCTGAAACCATGGTGATAGGGAGCAACCAGGAATTGTACTATTGACTACAGCCATTAGGAAATATAATTATACATATGAATGAATGAATGTATGTGAATTGTCTCCAAAAACCACTTAAAGGCATGTAGTACCACAATGCACAACAATGAATATTACTCAAGGCCTAAAATAGAAACAAGTTTGTTTCCAATAGGCTGACATGTGTATTTTGATTTTGGAGCATTTTAACTGCATTTCTTTATTTTTTACTGATGAACTGATAAAATTTGATTTCAAGAAAAAAATGCCATTGAGATAAAAACAGTAAAATATGGTTTGTAACTGTTTGAGTTGTCATCTGGTGTGATTTAAGGCATTTCTGGGGAAAATCCTTTGAAAAAATAAAGTAAAAATAAAATTTGCATCTCGCATTTGGTTTTTAGGCTGCATTGTGGAAACAAACTCATTTTGGGGGCCTAAGAGAGCCAAGAAATCCTAAATGTTGTTGTTGCCATTGGTTTTTAAATGAGTCAACTCTTCTGTAGGGTTTTTGAATTTTGTTGCATGAATAATATTAAATCGTTGTGCGAGTGCGAGAAGATTGTTAAGTGCGATAGCTGCCATTTGTCAGAAATTCCCATCAAACATACTATTATGCCAAGTCTTTTGTCAGTGGCTCTTGAAATGGTTCTTCAAGTGACACAATTGCCTGAAGAACCATTTCAAGAGACACTGACTCAAGGAAAGATAAATTAAGAGTCTTCCTAATACATGGCAGCACACAGATGTATCACATGGCAGCACACAGATGTATCACATGGCAGCACACAGATGTATCACATGACAGCACACAGATGTATCACATGGCAGCTATTGCACTTACGACTTTCTGGCATTCACATGACGACATATCCCAAACCGGCTTGCGGTTTACAGTCTATATTGTTGTACTGATTTTGATTAATTTGGGAGTGTTGCCAAATTGTATTAGGGTTAGCCATCATTGTTTGCTTTACCCCTGAAGTAACTTGTGGTTGTTGAGAATCAGGTTGTGTTAGATGTTATTTCCCACTTAATTTTACTCTTCCTTGCTTATTTAATCCAATATCTATTCCTAATCCTATCAAAATTTTGCAGCTAATTTTAAGTATATTAAAAAAACTGTTACATCATTGAGTTTAAATAGGGATAACTATATGTGATGTGATCTGGGAAAACCCGCCACATGTCGCACAGGACAGTTTTGAAAAATTAAAGAAAATAGCTTAAAATCTGTTATATTGTACTTTATTTTTTGTCAGATTGTATAAGGCGTAACTTTTGACGTGTGTATCAAAGAAGAAAGAAGTAAACAGTTATGGAAACTTAATATTTCAAACTCTGCAATGATAGTAAAAACTCAAAATCTAAATTTCCCACCATGTGGTGGGTTTTCCCAGATTGCATCACATATTTGGTCAAAATTGGACAAGCATGTGCCAAATTTTTGGGGAAAATCTAATTTGGATGAAACCAAATAACAGCATGATACAAACCATTTGGGCAAGTACATACCAAATTTTTTTGGAATCTAATTTGGAGAAAACGAAATAACGGCATGATGCAAACCAATCTTACGCTATTTGTTTGTTTGTTCGGGTCATGTATCCAGGCTTTTTGTTTTAATAATTGATTTCTGTTTAATTCAATTGGCTAAACCAAGAACCACACCTGATATTCAATACTGCAATCAATTTCCAATGCACTAGAAATGAGTTTCTTCGGGCATCAACTTTGTGTATGTAAAAAAAAAAAAAAAAATCCCGATTTCATTTGGTGGCAGGGATAGATTACTATACAATGTAGCCTGAAGTAACCATACTGTTAATATGTTTAAATAAGCAAACGCGGCAGGTAGGACAAGCTATAGCCTTGACTTTGCTTTTGTTGTATCCCTTTTAGATATACACTTCGGGGGAGAAACCAAATTGAATTCGCTCATTCTTCACAGATTCCCTTTTGTGCATTTGAACTTTTAAACTTTTCTTGAAAGGAGAGTTCAAGCTTTGAATAATGTTCCTACACTGGGTAATAGTAAACTTGTTAGAAGTCTGGCCGACGAAAAGTAGAGCAAGGGGGACTAGGGCTAAAAGGGGAAATTGGGGGCAGGGGATGTGTGCTTGTATTACATGCAAGGGACAAGGGATATGAATTGTCAAGTTAGTGGTGTTAAAATGTTGATTTATTTACCCTGTTGGCCATTTAGGGTTGTGATGTGGATTTTCTTCACTCATCCCCAATGTCTGATTGGTGTATTTTTTTAAAGTGACTCACTCTACAAGTCGATATTTCTCAGTTCCTGTGGCACAGTTCGTTATTTTCAATTCGCTAGTGTGTAGAGACAATATGCCCCCTGGTTTTGGAGTATGATATAATAATACCCAGAGCACACAAGATCAGTTCATGTTATGCATATACATACATAGCTCACAGAACTTTGCCCTTTGGGGATGATGATATTGCTGGTCATAGTGACTGGATCAGACTGCACAGACTACACTTTTTGCTTACAAATTAGCCACAAGTAGCATGGGGGTGGGTACATACACAATAGCAGTTTTGTTCGAAACTGCTTGGTTTGAGATGAACCTGAACCACATAAACACTGATAGTTTTGATTTGGTGTTAGACGGGGTGTGTTGCCTTTTCCGTCTGGTAAATGGGGGGAAATTGATCACTGCAGAGGTTACTGTATGCGGTCTTTGTTGAGGAACTTAAGTGAATCTTGTGGTGTGCTGCAGTGGGTTTTGTGGATAAAATGCCTCATTTGGGTTACTACCTGAGCAGATATCCTGAAATCCCATCTTTGAATAGCTACAAACCAAGGGTATCTCCTTGGATGAAAGAAGGATGAACAAAATCATTATTGCTTGTCAACTTAATACTGCCTTAAAAAGTAAGCTTGTGTTTAGGGAAGTGTGAAGAGGGTGTAGATATAGCGTCAGGCTCTATGGGGATAACACCAAATAAAGGCTCCATTCAAATGCATGTTTTTGAACATGAGCTGCTGTTTCCTTTAAGTCAATGCTGGTTTACCTTAATCATGTTTGTTGTCAATCATGAAACTTGTTCTCTCTCTCTTTGTCTATCTTGGGGTGGGGGGGGGTGCTTTGGGCGGCATCCCCGGGGGTTCATGCCAAAACATGCAAAATCAGCCCATTTTTGCCTACTAGAGGCCCCCCCTCAAAAACTAAGGTCTGGATGCACCGGTGGTCTCCGCAGGATTTGCACCCATGCATAAGTCAAAACCTCAACATTTGATAAATCACAACTTCATTACCCAACAATTTTTCATTTATAAAAAATCCTGAATCAATCCCTGACCAAAAGAAATTTTTATTTTATGTTAACTTTTCATTAAAATGTTCAAACTTATACTGTAAATGGTGGTTACAGTTTTCCCCAACATGCAGTCTGGGCCATACACAGGATTAATTTTTTTGGGGGGGGGTGTGCAGGACTTTTTAAAGTGGACCTAACCCCCCTGAAATGGTCCTTTTTTGATTTTGTTGAACATTTCACCACCAAAAATTGAACTTTCTTGTCAATGTTTCTCTGAAATTTTGGACTTTATTTTAAAAAAAAATCATCAAAAAGTGGACCTTTCCCCTTTTCCACCTGCGTACGGGCCTGCATGCAGTGATCCTTAGACCCTTACTGTTCCCACTGTATCACATTTGAAAACACAATAAGAATATCCAGTTTTGACCAGGAATCCCTTTCCCCTGTCAGATGTTAAGTTTGGTCAACCATTTGATCCTATTCTTTGTGGCACGTTTGTACCTACCCAAACCCTGTGCCCCAGGACTATATTAAATTATTCTCTTTTCTGATAAAGCACAGCTAAAGGCATAAAACCTTCAACTATGTACATACTTGGGGGGTACATAAAAAAAGTTAAAAAGCCACAAAGGTCAAATGTACTGTAAAGTGTGTATTTTACAAGGATCTTCTATTTTGGGCACGGTTTGTAATAAGTTTGGCCACAACAGCCACAAATTTTCAATGACACAGGAATTATTCACTATGCGGGTTCAACATCATTTTTTTTGTGGTCACGACGCATTATTAAATTGAATGAGGTTCATAGATTCAGTACAATGCAAGGGTAGTAAAAGAAGATACTTTTGGTTGTATTATTAATTATGTTTCAAGATAGAAGAAGCAAACTTTGTCCAGTGAGTGAATTTCTACTTTGGCTACTTTGGCCAACCCATGTTTTTGGACATTTTTCACCATTATTCAGTTTAACATTTCGGACTTGGCTGACTGTTGGTCAACCAGGTGTGACATTTTCACATATTCCGTTTAATATTTGTACTTTGGGCTCATCAACCATGTTTTACAGTTCACATTATTCGTTTTTTAACATTTTCCATTTTGAATGCAGTGTATATTTGGAAAAGTTTTGATGATTGCTCTTTCAAATAGATTTTCCCCCCAAGTAACAAAAGGGTAAATGAAGATTGATCTAGTATGTCCCATTTGTCTACATCATAATACTCCTTCAAGATTGTAACAATCATTTCACTTCATCTAGGTGGCCTAATCCGTATCACACATAAATTGTCATTTCCCCATAACAGCTCCCCAATTTCACTCGGGTCTCTTGGGTCTATGAGGCAATTGAGATTTAAGTCTCTTGCCCAGGGACACAAACTTTTTGACTCAGCGGGGGGCTAACTCACAATTGCAATGGTCTTCAGCCTACAACCATAGTCCTGCACTTTAATCCATTGTGTCACACATGCTCTCAAGCATCATGTCAGCATCCTTGGTTAGAAGTGAGCTTACAATTAAAATAATTTAGTTTCCTTTTCCCCTTTTTTACAAATGTAAACAACCCAAATATTTTTAAATTTGTGGGAAGTGATCAGTACGGGTCAATTTCATTATAGTGTGGGTTGGTGTGTACTCCCGTAGGATTTTTTCAATGCTAAATTGATTTTATTGCTGGTTGGGTTTCCATAGGGCCTAAACTGTCAGAAAATGATGGGGTGCAAATTGTCGGACTGATGCCCCTCCTGCAGGGGGGAAAATGTTATGTACAGTTACAATTTAAATCAAGTCAAATGTGTTTTTAATGTATCCTAAGCGTTCTTCCCTCTCCCATAGAGTAAAAAGTATATATTTGCATCGGTTCCAACCTTTAGTTAAAGCCGTATAGTCCCATAATGGTTCAAGGTGTCACCCTGGGGGTAAATGCTTCGATTTTGTTGCAAGTGGTGTCAATATTCCTTGTGTCTACTGAACAGAAAAGCATTTTTAACTGGTTGGTGATATCACCATTGCGACATCCAGGAAAATTCTGGTGACCACCATACAGACCTAGTAGACCCTTGCTACATTTTGCTATGTAATTACCCGACCAAATGTCAGCACAACTGTAAAATAATACATTTGTGGATCCTGTGAGACAATACAACAACTTATCACACCATTTTCCCAACAACATCGAGCATTGGGTGAATTTTTACCCCAGATGACCTTGAACCTTATTCGGGCTATAAAGCGCTTTAACACTAAGGTCGGACCTAGGCAATTATACTTTTTTATAATCCGTATAAGGATACGAACATGTTAAGTGTACAAATTTAAAAAAACCCACAATTTGACTCGATTTTAACTTGTTTCCCCCTGTAGTAACGTTTTCCACGTTTTCTCCCGTGAGGACGGGGCACCATCCCGAACATTTGCACCCAATCATTTTCGGACTTACTGCCTGGTCCCCTATTGAATGAAAAACGCAAGAAAATCAACTTTAGCAGCAAAATCCTAAGGGAAACTGTTTCCATTCCATACCATCCCACACATTATGTCCTCCCCAATTCTGTTCATCAGCAAATAATGCACTTTAAGGAGTTTCTTATAAAATAGATTTGACTACTTTTTGATTGATTTTTGTTGTTTTTTGTTTCCTTCTCTTCAGATCAACCTAATCCTCCAAATCCACTAATTTTTTATTGATGAATATCATGTGCACACTAATAAAAACAGTACTTGAGAGAAACATACGCTCCATCTCGGGGAACATCCACAGGAATCGGTTCATCGAGACGCTGGTTGTTGTTGACAAGATGATGTTTAAGAAGCATGGCAAGGCGAGGATAAATACTTATGTCTTGACAATTTTTAACATGGTAAGTTGTGAACACCTTTTTGACAATCAGTTTCTCGGAACACACCAGTAAACAGTGACATCAAAGAAAGTGAGAAGTGACAAAGATGTATGGACCAGAAGTATAGAAACCTATGGGAAAGGGTATGGCCGTTTAGTGACCCTGGGTCACTAAATGGCCATACCCGTATGGGAAATCCTTAGTGTATCACCTTGGTGATCAGCAAATTGGTAATTCCGGGGTGTTAAAATTGTAAAGAGCACGTCTTATTTTAGTAATACTGAAATTTCATTTGTGGCTTGTAGTTATTTTTATAAAACATCACTCCTGGTTACTGCCATGGGAATTTTTTCTTTGGATGGTTCTGGAAAATTTGTTTTTAAATTGGCAGGCGTGGTTTGAAATGGTAGAATTGAAAAAATTAATGTTTGCAATTAAAAAATGTGAAGGAACAAATACTCAACTTGAAACAGTATACAGTAAATATATGTGCAACTTGATAATATGAAAGTGCAAACATGAAATATGATCCATTGTGTACAAATTTTCAAAACAGATCAATGTTTGTTTTTGATGATAAAAAGTTCATTGATATTCACATGAGACCTGTGATTCAGGGTTTGTGATAGGTGCAGCTTCTTTCTCTGGCATCCTAGTGTGTAGCATAGAATAAAGAAGGTTGATTTTGATAGGTTCATTATCATCATCATTAGGCTATTTCCGTCCACTGTTGTACAAAAGCCTCAACATGTTTCCATGCTGGATTTTGGCCTTCCCTTCTACGCGGCGGGTTGGAAGGGACCCTGGTACCTAGAGTAATGTGTGCAGTTAACAGACCCGAGATGGTCCCGTACTCTCTTCGATAAGGTCTGCAACTTTTTACGTGTTCGGCAATGACTCCCCTGATACACGGGACCAACAGCTTTACATGACTCTCTGAACCATGAGGCACCAGACACTCATTGCATACACCTGCACATTTTACACAATGGGTGGAGCAAGGAGAAATTCCATAATCACACTGCTGTGCAATTATGCAATTTCCGACCATATAGGAACTATTTGAGTATGACCAAGAAACCAGACTCTCGCGGGGCTCGAACCAGGGCTGCTCAATTGATCTTATACTCTGCCAGTGGTTCAGCACCTTGGACCACTCGGCCACCTCGCCCTATTGTGCCATGGGTTACTTAAAATTAAAATCATGTTATATCATGTATTCAGCCAATCATAGATATTGTAAGAAAAGTGGGTAGTAAGCATTATAGGAGTATTTTGGAAACTATACCGATTCTACTTCTTTTCTTATTTTTAGCAAATCGGTCAAATTTAAATGTGGTATTTTTTATGGCATTTTGGTCCAACTCTATGTTGTTGCTTGCACCTTTTTTAATTATTAAAAATTAATTTCTCTCTCAGAGAAGAAAAAGTAAAAACCAAGGGGGGAAATAACATTAACATTTTAAATTTAAAAAGATCATGTGTGGTCTTCTGAGACACTTACTTTTTTGTGTGTGTGTGTGTGTGTGTGTGTGTGTGTCAAAATAGAAAAGATGAATGAATAATAAATGATACAAAATTAAAACAAACATGATTTTACATTGTATTAGTATAGAATTGATAGCACAACTTAATTTATATAGTCATGCGCCACACCTCGGAGACTCCTACCATATGAACTTCAGGTATGAAGCTCATGCTGCAATGAAACCTTAAGATTAATGAGTCACATTCTTGTAAGACTCCAGAGAAAGACCAGCTCAATTGGGAGATTTACTCTGTGACTCGCAAGCTATAGATCAAGTCAAAATTGGAGTGAATTCAAAATTCTGCTATCTGGTTAATGTGATACTGACAGCAATTGTCGATCAACGGGAGGGGTAGGGGGAGAGGACGGGGAATGGTAACCCCTCATCAGACAAAATTAACCCCCTGAGGTCTACCACCTTTTTTACAGTTTCTCTGATTGGCTCATTACCTGATATATCAGGATATAACCTTTGAGTAACCAATTAAAATAGACCTATCATATAATCTGTACAAACATTTAAGGTTTTCTTACCATGTTTTCTGATTGGTTATATATTGGGTTATTTGGTGTATCTAGCCAATCAAATCGGCCGGTAGACCTCAGGGGGTTAAGCAGCCGTTAGAGGAGAATTGAGAATTTACTGATGTCTGGTAACTTCTTTATGACCTACATTGAAGAAAAAAATCATAACGTAGGTAGTCGGGAAAGAAAAAGACAGAATATTCTTAAATTTTAGAAATTAATCACCATTAGACTTCAAAATGGAGCGCAATACAATCAGTAATATGATATTTGTGACCACATCATCTATTTCAGATGGCGGGTTTTATCTTTTCAAAAGAGTCGGTACTCCGACTTCTTGACTCTAATGTGGGCTTGTCGATACCCCAGACTATCAGACCTACTTATGTTTCTCAGTAATCAGAAGATGACTTTTAAAGGTGCACTGATGTTATTTGAAATGAAAAATCGAGAAGTTTTACATTTTAAGCATGAAATACTTCCTGACCTATCTGCTTGCATTATACTGAGAAATTAGTTGAAGAAAACACACCCCAAAATCAGTTATTCTGTAAGTGGCAGGGTAGGGGACTTATGGGAAATGGGACTGTTTTAATTTGGGGGATGTGCAGGGAGGCATTTGCTTTTTTGTCCTGATTTTTGTGTCATCTGCCTTAGCAGGCAAGACACATAGGGATCACTTTGTCCACTGTTGTTGTCTGTTGATGATGTTATTGTTGTTTGTTGTCTGTTGATGATGTTGCTGTTGTTTGTTGTCTGTTGATGATGTTGTTGTTGTTTCTTGATGATGTTGCTGTTGTCTGTTGTGAAAAAGGGTTAATATCTGACATACTTAACCAAACTTGAGCCATAGGTGCAACATTTGTTGATGAGGTCAAAGGTCCCATACCAAGGTCAAAGGTCACATGAGGTCAAGTTGTAAGATAGGTTGAAAATGTAAAATTGACCTAAATTGAAAAGTTGAAGTTCAATTTGAACCAAACTTCAGTGGTTTATGGATATTATATGGAAACCGTAATTTGTTGTGAGATCAAAGGTCACTTATCTAGGTCAAAGGTCACATGAGGCATATCATTCACAAACTGCGATGGTAGGCAACACTAGCGGTCCCCAGGCCGCACGGTAAGTTAGGATTGCCTGCAACTTGGCCTAAATTTGGGCCAAATTAATGTAAATTGGGCTAATTCTCATGCTCTACTTGTGCGTTTGGTCCCATTTAACACCTGTTGGAGCATATCACTGGGACTTCTTTGGGACTTTAGCTCCCCTAGTTTAATTACCTCTTGAGTGAGAACAGCATAGTAGAAAGTTTGCAAGTCATACATGAAACAGAGATCATTGTACAGGGGAAATAACACATTTCAAATGTTGAAACATCTCTCAATAGTTGAAACACACCAGAACAACTTTGCTAGTTCATTAAAAGCATCTGCAAAGCAGTATTGCCTTGACTGACAAAAACTGGGTCATTAGTTTATCCTAAGGTTAATCTTCACTTACTGGCATCTTCCCCAAAGAAGACTAGCTGCTTTCCCAAGTTTCCTCTCATCAAATAAATATTTGTAGACATAAGGCAGGAATAGAGGTTAGTGCAACAGGTAAGGTTAGGGAACAGGCTTATGAAATAGTGTCTAATGATAGACAAGTAGGTCGTTCACAGCTAGGTACTTTTATATACAATAACACCACATTTCACCAAGCAAATTATCTCCATTTTTAGAGAAATTGATATCATTTGATTTATTTTAAAGCAATATTAGCACATTTTTTTAAGAGCGCCCCCAATTTTTTCAAAAAATTTGAGATTTTTACACGGTTGCATCGGTAACTGGCTAGTAAACTATACCTGTGAATGGTTAAGCTCTACAATGTCCATGTGTCGCAAACGAAGGAATTTTGTAACTAGAATAATTAATATCGGGATCCCGATAATAATTCAACGGCTGCTGGAAACGGCCTTCCAATATGAAATAGCCGGGAAATAGCGCCTTGTACGTATCTATGCTCATCTATTAGTTGTTTTATTGGTTCAGGCAAGTCAAGTTAGAGGTCATTTTCTTGAGGTGGCACTATTTCATCATGGACGGACATAAACTTAGCATTTCCAGCTCTGCCGTTAAGTACAATCTAGGGTCCCAATTCTAATTACAAAAATCGCTCATTTTATGATAAATACGCATTTTTGAGCATTCTCGTTCGCAGGAGTAGTTTTCTAGACAATTACCAATATAGCTGTGCAAAAATATCAAATTTTGAAAATTGGGGGCGCTCTTCAAAAAATGTGCTAATATTGCTTTAATGAACCAAAATGCTGTCAAGTTGGTTCAGCTGTAGATGAATAGTTAAAATTAAAATCTGTGCTCTTCAATCTTAATGAGTTAATTTGTACAGGTGAGTCAATCTTCCATCAAGCATGTTAACAATTTCATAGCTTCTTTGGACGAGTGGTTCCATCAACCAAACATGCTACCCTACACTGCAAAAATTGGAAACAGTTCCATATGTATCCCCCTTAAACTTGTACGGGAAACAAAATTAATTTTATTTATGGCCCTACACCATCAAAAACCCTAACCCTAAGGCCAAAAATGAAAAAGAATTTGTTACATGTAGAACTTCCAAGGGGGGGGGGACATATGGAACTCTTGCCCAACAATCATGTCTTGACAAGTTCTTACACATCTGTCTTGCTAATAGACATGTCTTCAACAGTAGAAAACTATAAACATAGAATGTGTCTCACCTAAAGGCACAATGTAATGCTGGATTAGTTTGCTGACAAGCAAGTCTTGTCCAAGTAGGGGACACAAAATCAAGACATGTCTCAAAACTGGCTTCAATAGACATGTCTTCAACAGTAGAAAATTATAAACATAGAATGTGTCTCACCTAAAGGCACAATGTAATGCTGGATTAGTAGTTTGCTGACTAGCAAGTCTTGTCCAAGTAGGGGACACAAAATCAAGACATGTCTCAAAACTGGCTTCAATAGACATGTCTTCAACAGTAGAAAACTATAAACATAGAATGTGTCTCACCTAAAGGCACAATGCAATGCTGGATTAGTAGTTAGCTGACTAGCAAGTCTTATCCAACTAGGGGACACAAAAGTCTCAAAACTGACTTCAATAGACATGTCTTACATTTTAGACACATTCTGCATAGAGACATGTCTTTGTCTGAGATGTATAGAGATGCGATTTTGTCTTACTGGAGATTTGTTTCAATACTGATTTCACATTTTGCGAGATGTCTTGCAGTGTCGCCAGCCAGGAAGCTAGATTATATTTATGATTTCCATTAATGAAGACATCAAACTCAAGACACTATTAATATTAGGATGCAATTAACCCTTTACTTGTTGCTTACTTAAAGGGACATAATGGCATGAAAAAAATATTGACATAATGAAAAGGACCTTTACTGAAATCACTTCCATGAGTTTGAAAACAATTAGGATGTTTACATTCTGTAAAAACAGGAAGAGTTCCAGGGGGGAGGTGGCAGTTTGTGGCAATTTCTGGAACAGAAAAGCAAGGTGTTCACATCCCTGACAGAATTTACAGTGTATCTAGCATGTTTTGCGACACAATTCAAAAGCATTCAGACCGGGATTCAGGTATTGTACTTAAGGCTTGTAGTAAGATATTGATCTGGCAAGTGAAAGATGGATTAGCCGGGATTAGCACATATACAATAGCAATGGTCTGTGAGCTGATGACAACATGCTTTTCAAGTTTGGTAAATGCTGGCAGTAATGTCAGCATCCTTGTTCCAGAAATTGCCACAAACTGCCACCTCCCCCCCCCCCAGAACTCTTCCTGTTTTTTACTGTTTTTACAGAATGTATACATCCAAATTGTTTTCAAACTCATGGAAGTAATTTCAGTAAGGGTCCTTTTCATTATGTCAAATCTTTTTTTCATGCCATTATGTCCCTTTAAATGAAATCCACACAAAAATAAGATCTCATTATTTGCTTCTTTGCAATATTGGAGGATGGTTAGCATTGGCAGTACCTCCCAAATATTCCTATCTTAATATACTGACCATGGAGGCTTGACCAGCGAGTACATCAGCTCACACGTCAGTTGATATGGTCAGTTGATATACCTGAACAAGTGAGCCCTCGTTCTAGGGCTAAGTGACGGTAAGAACTAGCCATGTTATATCTTCCAGTGATGAATACTAACCTTTAGGATTAACCAGAGATCTAAAAATATCATTCCGAATGCTCTTTCACTACCAGATGATGCTTCATAGATTGCACTATCAAAAGGTCACTCCAGGAGCCGGCAAACATATGTCCGGAAGCAGTAAGATTTTGTTACACCAACTACATGTAATATCAGTTTCTTACAAATGTATGATAATTAATGGCTCGTGTGCTTGAGAAGTATGTGGTTGCTGTACATGTGGAGTGTTTGTATGACACATTTATAACATGTTTTATATGAGTAATTTATGACTTAGTTTTGTAAATTTGATGCAGGAAATTTGAGCAAATATTTCATTTGAATTGTTGGGAGCAGTGATAGATATGGTATAGTGAATGTGTATTCTTATTCATAGCAATCCTTGGAGATCAGTTGGTAGAATACTGTACTTGAACTCTGTGATCACTTTTTCAAGTCTGGCTTCAGTGGCATCTGTCTCATGTACCCGTTTCTAATACTAACTCTACCCAATACTCCCCCAATCCTGAGGCCTGTACACGGTTGCACCCCCTACCTTCCCTAATGCCACAAAAGGTCCCCTTTTTGTGAATTTTTTTGCATAAAAAGTTCCAATTTAGAGAAATTTTTGACAAACAAGTCCACTTTTTGGTGATGGATTTGCAAAAAGATATACACCCACACAAAAGCACCACAGTAACAATTTTTAGGGGTATCAAAACAAGAGTCCCTTTTAACCAAAAAAGGGTCCACCTTTTTGAAGTCCCGCCCCCCTCAAAATTCAAATCCTCTGCGTACTGTGCCTGCCCCAAATTGTAACTTATGGTAGGCTGACCTTATTTCTAACTTAAAACCCTGTCCGTAACCGGGGGTCCGTAATCTCGAATTTCATCCTAAACCTGGGACATTACCATAAACTTTCAATCCCATATTGGGCCGACCCAACACATGTATCACATCGCATAGTTCCCCCTATAATTGCATTTGATGGAAGTTCAGTGTGAATTTGGATTTTCATTACTTGGTACTGTTTATCGTGATAAAGCAACAACCTCCGATTTCAATCCTCAACACACACCTTACTCATGGCACCTGTAGTTGAGTGTACCCAGTACATAAATGATAGCAGGGGGGTTGCCATTGCCAAAAAGATTCTATTTCACCTACCTGGCGGGACTGTGGTAAAGTGAACCCCCTTAATTGTGTGTGTGTGGGGGGGTAGGGTGTGGGGTTTACTCCACCCAAAGACTAACTACCATGCGGCTACTATGGGTATCATTTGGTATATGAATGGTCCTTTTTTTAATGCCAATTTTGATATAAATATGCATGGTCCACTTTTTCAAATTTTTAAAATTTGTCAAGATGGTAGCCTATGGGTCATTTCCTTCCTCATCTAAACCCAAAATTAAGTCAACAAACACCAAAAAAAAAAAATTGATTTTCTAAAACGCACAATTTTGAGAGAAAAAAAATGCTAATTAGTTTTAAATTGGGCCCCACATTTGTAATTGTTTGGATAGACACAGCTATGCACTCTATTTTGGTAAAATTTAGTATGAGATTATGGGACCTACGTCCAGGCTCTTGGATGCATGTCCCTATGATGCATGTCCCCTACCCAAACCAAACTTGAGAACCCCTTCCAGAGACCCCTTTAAAAGGCTCTTTTTGTAACAAATGTGTTGCAAAGTTGAAAGTCTTCATACTAGTCCATACTTTTAAATTAGGATAATTTTATAACTTGCCAATATTTGGCACGATTTTTCCCCAAAATTTGTGGGAGCAGTTCGTAAAAAGTCTGAAAAAAGTATAAAAAAATGATTCTATAGTAATGATCCAAATTTAGATGATAAAGAGCCCAATTTAAACAAAACATGAGAAACTTTTTCTGTTCAATATGAAAGGATGTAGAATTGTCCTAAAATTCTCCGTGTAAATTGATTAAACACATTTCCCCCAATTTTACTGCACCTTCAATATTGCATGCGAATAGAGCACTGCTCTATTTTTCCCTGCCATAGTCCCACCCCCATAGGACCACAGCTACCCGCCTTGGAATGGTGATGGATTTTGCCGGCGTTTAACAAGTCTATACTGAACATCACAGGGAGGTTCAAAAAAAATACAACTATAATAAAATGCCCTTTCAATTATTACTGAAGTCCATAGCAGTATCCATAAACCAATCACGTTGTTTTTGTGTTTACATGACACAAGAAATCAGTAACAATTATAAACTGGTAGAGTTGTATCCTGATGAGGAAGTGTTGTTGGAATGTTAAAAACCAAAATACCAAATATACAATTTTAACAAGAAGCTAGGACGCAACTCAACAGAATATTTTTTTTCCCTGTTCAGTTGCTTGTATGCAGTCAAAGGCAAATTCCTGGCTACTGTAGGGGCCATTGTTAAATTATCAACTTGAAGAGTTCCCTCTAAATTATAACTATGTCATATATATACCTGCCCTGGATTTCTACCTCATCATACCACATTATCACATGTAGAAATCCCTTGTGTATATAGCAGAATGGCATTCCAAATTGGGGTAAGCCCTGGTCACATTAATGTCAACTTGCAAGGACCAAAAAGTCCTCGTGTAAATTCGAACACCGGGCAAGTCATTAATCACAAATTATGGACAGTCAATGCAAATGTCTCCGTGTAAATTGGGCTTAAAGATGCATTCTCATTTAATTTAAAAACTCTAGCAATTATTTGGAATCTGTTGAAAGATCTAGAGCCACATCCCACTGCACCCAAACCACACCAACCCCATGTATTCTTCCCAGGGGTTGTAGCACTGTGAGTCAATTTTTCCCTGTGATTTAAATATTTCCCTTTGGATAGTCTTGTAGGTATCATAAGCCAGACTGGGGAGATCAGGGTACTGAAACAACTGAATCACAGCAATCTCAGTTTGACAAAATATGCTTCCTAATAACTGAAAACCCCCCATTATCCAATAAATCTCACACACTCCATGGAAAAGAAGAATTTGGATGCCAGCTTTGCCACTAAGTCACACTAACCAATGTCAAATGTACAAACAACAAGTGAAGGCGTTGTACCACGAAAACACATTAAACCCATTTTCCTGTACATTACATAACATGTACATAACCCAGGAGATAAATGCAACCTCACAATAAGATAATGCTCACCAAAAATTTGTTGCATAAAGGCAGTTCATCTATTCCATGACATGCTGATCTTCCCAGCCCCACATATTCCAATACCCAGCGTGCCTGTAATGACCTCAATGCAAAGTCATTTCATGGGAACTGACCTCTATAACACCACTATAACACACTGGTATCATGATAGGGAGCAGTCATTATTGCTTGTAGGGTAATGGAGGAATTCAAACCCTTTTTTTTTTGTTCCAAAATATTTTGTGATTGACCTCACTTCCATTAACAACCTGAACTTTTGTCCGATAGCAGAACACATATACTAACCATCGTATGTAATCAATAAAGAAATTTGACCATTAAGATTATATCCTCAATTAATTTTCCTTTAAGCATATATATTACTTTATCAAGCTTCTGAAAACATCACTTTTCCATCTCACACTTTCTTCTTTCTTTGTGTATTGTTGTTCTTAATGACATTGTACTATTGATCTTTAAATCAGACTATTCAAACAACCAAAATAAAAATCCAACCAAAAAACCCAAAACCTCTCTGACAGAAATCCAATTCAAAATCAACTTCATCAAAGCCGGCTAGATGTCTCTTCTAAATGGTCATATAGAATAAAAAAGGTTGCCAAAATCTATCCTTTTTGCCAGTCTCACTCGAATTAGTATAAAGTCTCACAATCAGATTAATCTATTATAAATAATTAATCTCCCACACTATTTATTTTGAATCTTCACAAAACAAACTTGATCTTAAGCAAACGTTAAGAAATAAGCCATACTGAGTATGTTATAATGGGTATTTAAAAGGCTGTATTTTTTTTTATTATTGAAATGCCAAAATTACAGTTCTGCACAAGTTATTGATGCAGTGAAAGAAAGGAGGAAGAGTAAATCAATAAATAATCTTCCCCGAATGCATTTCTTCCATACAATTTTTGCGCTGTTTGTCAACATAGCACCTCTAATTTGCAAGATTTACATATATGGGTTCTGTTGATTTAGGTACTTTTGTCACATAAATTCATTTGACACTCAGTCAAATCATTACATTGGAGAAATTCAATGTGGGAAGAACACTAAACCTCCTCTTTGAAGAAGATTGTGTTGGAGAATGTCCATACTTTTCTCTGTCCATGGCCCAGGTGAGATGTCGATGACGGTATTGGTGGCTGCTAGTTGAAGAAGGGACCCAGATTGAAGTTGTTTAACTTCTGCGATAAACCATCCAGTTTTGAGCATATGGTTTGCGGTTAAAGAAGATGCCGTCATAAGTCAAGTTTAAACTTAATCCCAAACTTTTCTTCATTGAAACGGACAGTGTACATTTACGTACTATAACACAATGTGATGGAATCCAGTGGATACGACGACAGGCTTGTTGGTAGGATATGACTGGTTTCTATGTCTCAAAACTCAAAACTTAAATGTTCATTCATCATTTGAACTTGAGAATGGTAACGTCCTGTGTGATGAGAAACAAAATGGTTTTGTTTTATTTCTTGGTTGATGAAAGCGTGTTATTGCATGGCATGTGGTTTTGGGGAATTTGAAGCTCAAAGTCACCAATTTTGGCTAAGCTGTTGTGTGGTTTGTGTTTTTGTGTGGTGTATTTTGGGTTGCTTCTTCAGAAATTAGTTCAATTTTAAATACGGCAAAGAATTAGAATTATAAGGGCTGTTGAATTTTGGAATCATTTGATTGCAGATAGTAAATAAGGGACAGATTCTCAAGTGCTTGTTCCTGAATCCCCAAAAATGTGTTCAAGTTAGTTAGTTAAACCAAAGTTTTAAATCTGTTTTTGTCTCCGCTAACGCGGGTGGCCGGATTCACCTCACACTCAGCAATATGCTACTGGTGTGAGGATTTATTTGAGCAGAAGATAATTGACCAGATCATCCTTCCCTGACTCCATCCCACAGTTTTCGGCGTGGGCCTAGCCTTTAGAAACCACACCCCCACCATGCAATGTAGCATGTGCTGGATGTCTGCATTAGCGAGATGCGCCCTTGTAGGTAGATCTCTTTTCATTCTACCTGGGTAACTAGCTACCCTCATCTGATTTCCTTAGAATCCATTGAGTGATGGTTTAGCCGCCCGTCAACTCAGCCCTGGGAAGGTAGTACTGGTTACCAGGATTACCAGTAGCAGGCCTCAACTAAATCCTTAACACTGTCATTTTGTTATCGTTTACATTTAGATTCATTAGATATCGTTTGAGTCTTGCAACGTTATTTTTAAAAATTCAGTTGATTTTGTGGTGCGTAGTGATGTCCTGAGCGAATGTTTGTAATGACGTGGCCCCATTGGTCGACCTCCTTGAAATTCTTTCATTATATTAGAATCAGAATTCTACTTGCCAGAAAATTGAGAAAACCCTGCACTGGAGGATTTAAAAGGGTTAGATTTGTGGTGTCTAAGGAGCTACAGGAATTAGACCTTTTAAAGGGGCATTTGTAATTCATACCTTTACTTTTCCCCTTTGCCTAAAAAATTGTACTTCATCTGAACTGCTGGTCTTGGTATAGTATGGTGTGCTTGGTCCGTACAGGCAGATTCTCTACTTTTGTATGAGAAGGAATTCGTAAATTTTGTAGTAAAATCAATCATTTAAACATTTTGAAAAAAATAAATGTTTTTGATTAAATCAATTTAAGTTAGGATTTCTTTGACTGGCCCCCCCCCCTGATTACTTTAAATATCTTTTATCTGCAGGCAAGATATTATGACAAGATCCCTAACAAATATGACAACCTTAATCATCTTTGCCTTCCTTCACTCGACCAGACAAATTGATCAATTTATTATTCAATTTTGTGTCCAAGTATCTATGCATTGCAGAATGACTCCTAGCATTTACCATGGTCCAGAACTATTATTAATGATTGGGTATTAGAGAATATTAAAGTAATTTGAATCATAAAAAAAGAATCTGAACTGTGTATCAGCAGTCATCTGAAATAACAGTAAATTAGTTGGTAATTTTGATCAGGTAAAGTGTGTTTAATAGGCCTATGAATTGACCACTTACTTTTTATATGATTGTCCCAGCTAGTGTTTTGTTGGATTGGCCTGACGTCTGTATTTATCATAACAAATCCTTCAATGTATTGCATTAAAGATGAAATGAACAATAATATGCATTACTTACACACAAACTTTGGCACTCATTCAAGGAAAAAAAAGTTTAGGGGAATTTTGTCAGGGCGAGCCAAAAAAATGTTTTAATGTTATAAGCATTTAAACTTAGTTAAAATTTTGTACAAGAAACGTCTTTGGAATCAAATTTGGGTTATATCTGTGTCATTGAAACGACTCTTTGTGCTTTAGAGGATGTTGTAATAACTAACTGCCAGTGAGGAAAGGTTGTAAATGAGTAGAGCAAAACTTGAAAAATTGGTCTTCATTCATACCCAATAAATGTTGTCCCGTCAACATCTTAAGATAATTTAAAAAGGAACCTACAAATGGTAAGCTAAACTGTGAGCTGTGCTATTTTTTTCATTTAACCTTCAACCTTAATGTTATTTAAAGTGAACAAAAAAATTTACACTTGTACCACACATACTTTAAACACTTTTGAAAGGGCTTTTTTTTAAAAAAAAAAAAAAAATGTTTTTGGAATGTTAAATGCCTTTGTGTACACTATAACCTAGAAATTTGGAAACTGTTACAAATAAAAAGCACGCTTGCAGCAAAATATTTGTCTTTATATTTGATTGTGATTGAAGAAAGCCCTTTGTCAAGATCGGAATAGCACTTACCACCACAAGGACAGACTTAACGAGGGGATCAATGTCCTTTGAGAAAACTGTTTTCATTTCATCCAAACAAAATGAATTTGCCTTTCATCATTCTTGAGATTAAATGTCAAAAGGGACTTACATATGTAAGCTATTAAATCATCTGTGCCTGTCCACTTTTGTCAACATTTCCTTTTTTGGAACTGAAGAATACATCCCAGTGCTGTTTAAGATTTTAGGATCATGGTATTCATGGATGTCACATTAATCCTCCATGTGGAGAAAGAGTGTTTGGAGTTTCCCCCCCCCCCCTTTTGAAAGGGGGTAATAACAGACGATATTTTTTAGTGATGTACAAACACGTAACATTGGGGCTATGTACATGAGGCACCAGGTCCACTTAAGCAGATCAATTGCTCATACTGGTCCTCTGCGTGTGCCATATACAAATGGGCGTATCGTGGTGCTGCACAGTGTAGGGAATGCAGATAGGAATGTCTTTTAAATGCTGTTGTTCTATTACGTCGCGCAATGCCACGCTAAAATCGTGATTTGTTTATGTGCACATAAAAGCATAATTTCACAACAATCACTGTCACCGTAAAAATGTGCACGTGTATACAGGAGGTGCAGGCCATGCATATCTACGTAGGCTTGATTTCGTTAAGTACCCTAACATTGATGTGGATCTGATGCTCTGAAATGAACACACATTACAAAATCACTCTGATGACTCTTGCTAATTTGACCAAATTTGCCAACATCATGAAAGTAATTGGTAAAAATGAGTTGCTTTCTATTCCATTTGATCTACAGTGGTTCTAAAAAAAGATCTTATTACACCTGGTTGAAGCTAAGGTGTGGCGTGTACATCCAGGTGTGCTATACAGGCTGTTCTGGCTGTCAAGAATTTCCCTTTCTGTGAAATTGGAGGAATCAAATGTCAGATGATGGTTAAGATTGGAGGATCACATGTCAATGATGGTTAAGTGGGGGTCTGCCTAAAATCAAAATCTACTTTTAAGGACATTATCTGGTTTTATGTTGAATATGATGTAACATGTTGGATGACATTTACAAAATAGTAAATTCAAGGTCAAAGGTCACCTCATTTAGGCATAATACTGTCGCGATTTATCTTCAATTTTGATACCTTAATTCCCCAATGTAATGTTTGTTCAGATATAAAACCATGCATATTCAACAGATTCTTCTTAGCTGCACTTGTAGTAATAAAGTATGGTACACAGGCGTAACAGAGCCCTTTTCCCATTTTTTTTCGTGTAAAATACGTTATTGGTTCCCGCCAATTCATTTTGCCCTTTGCGAAACCAAAATTGTCGCAATTGAAAATTTAAAAATTATATTTCATTAATATTACATATTTGTTAAATTAATTGCAAAAAAGGGCTCTTTTACGACCTGGTAAGAATGGTGTTACGCATATATCACCGAAAATTCTGATTTTCTATCATAGTCGTACCGTAAAAACGATCGGAAAGTTATGAAAAAGCGTATTTTGAGAATCGCTTTCTAAGTCTAGAAACACCTAATGCATCCTTATGCACTTATTTTCGCATCAATGCGGAGTTTGAATGTCGTATCCAAAAGTACATGAATTAAAATCGGAATATCGAACAGGTACATTGCAGTGTTTTCACAGTTTCCTTTCGGAAGTTATGCAATTTTGAATAGCTGGGTGAAAAGCAATAAGAAACAACATAAATTGAACGTTACCTTTCCTTTGTTAGTTTGTTTTAGACTGACATTGCGAAATTGCCCAACAAAATTCGCGATAACTTTTGAACCCATGCCGATTTTAACATGGAGTAAAAAGCATTTGAGAAAATCATGCTTCTTTAGGAGAATATAACGTGTAAAAAAGCCCTTTTGGGAACATTATAATGGCAGACCAAGACCTTACGATTGGAGATCATCAGATTACTTGGTAGTGTGAGAATGATATTAGCATAGACAATAAGCTATGAAGGAGGTTGTAGTTTGTTGAGAAGTTTCCTTTGGTAGAGGTAGAGATAGATGCCCATGGCAAACCGATTATATTCTCTGTGTGTTTGCAGCTCTGAAATGTAAATGCAAATTGATAGAATATGTGAAAATAATCCCTGTGTGCACAGCTATTATAGGTCCATAAAAATGAGGGCGCATTTATATTTGAACACTTTGTTTGTGTATAGGTAAATAGATACCCACAAAAGACTCACAAAAACTGATTTTCTTCCAATTGCATTTAATTCTGATGGTATGTTTGGGGCCCCAATAAGATGTTGTGAATGGCAATTGTATGGCATATGGTAATTGTACCTTTTTGTAACTAAAGCTAACTTTATTTGGCCGAAGGTACTTCAAATGATTGTGTATCCAATCTAAATTATATAACCAAACTGTACAGAATCTACAATCATAACAAAATAACTAGATTTGAGGGTTATCTTAGTCGGGTAATCATAGTCATTTCAACTGAAAGGGTCTGAAAATGGATCGTAGTTACATCTCAGAATTAATGCGTAGGCATAATTCATGTATTTTCCCCTGTGCTTTGCTTTTTCTTTCACTGATTTCCTTTTTTGTGATTTTTAAGAAGACATTACAAGTGATACGATCAGAGGCTTATAGATTACATGTTAAGTGATAGGATATCAATATCATGCTGTGTGCAGGTAGAAAGGGCTTTACTGTGGAATAGGTACAGTATATTTATGTACCTTATAACATGGGAAACTATATCTATATTCCTTAAAATATCACCCAGTTTTAATGGGGTATTGTCAGTTGTGACATATTAATGCATTGAAATACTGTCTGTTTGCCATTGAACACAGCCTGTCCGCGGGGTTCCACAGGTGCCACATCGTGAGGTTGTGCGTGGATTGGGTATCTCCATTTGCCACTGAACCACCCCAAACCCCCACACACATTCACCCACAAAACATCACAAACACACACACACCTGCACAAACACAACACTCACATCACCCGCATGTGTGCACACCACCCAACCCATCCCACCACACACCCACACACTCACACTAACCAGCAACATTCACACGCACGTGTTCCGTACATCACATGTAAAAACCACCACACCAAGCAACCAATCACTTTTATGACAGGTTGCCTTGCTGTAGTGATCCAATGGTGACAATCCTTAGGCACCTCTGTGCTACATTTCATTTAGGCTAGCGTGGAGTAAAACCAGGCAATTCATTGCGGTAGCATGATTTGTTTTGCCGGAACATTAAACTTTACAAATTGGTTTGACTGGTACATGCTTGTAATCATTAGACTCCAAAATTACGACACCATTGAAACGCTCTGAAGTAAAGCTACTGATCCGATAAGGAAAATAGGGCAATTATTATCTTCACAGCCGTTAGAAGCTGTAGGCTAATTTAAAAATAATCTTTGGATCCGGTTTATCTTTTAAGGTTGCTGTCATAACTTGAACTTTAAAATTGCATTAAACCATTATTGCAACACGTTTTAGTTAAACATTCTTTTTTTGAACATTCGCCAGATTTCAGTTGAAGCAGTTGAATATGGTGTCCCATACAGTTTGTATGTTTTGTCATTGGTGTTTCGTATGTGTCTTTCATGGACTTGAGCTGTTCTGCAATAAACTTAGCTGGCTGGTAATTTTTCTAGGCCAGAAATGTTACAGTTTAATGATTCAATGGGAGAGCTGGTGCTGGTTGCAGCAACGGTTTATCTTAACATATGCTATTAGGGTACTGCACCTATCTCAGAGCTTTGTTCCTGTATATGCTAAATGGATTGTGGTGTGTAGGTTTTGGTGCAGTGCTGATGCATGCAATTGCACATTGCAAGGGTGAAGTCCTTAACAGTCTCAAATACCCTGTCCGTATAAGGGGGAACTGACCCGACCCCATTCTTTTGCCCCTTAATAGCAGGGGGCGGTGCCAGGGTAAAATCATTGGAGGGCGAAACATCATAGGGGGGGTGAACAGTTCAAAATGACCCTGTTTTTCCTAAATTTTGAAAATCTCAGAGGGGCGGCCGCCACCCCCTCCACCCCCTGCGCTCACGCCCCTGGCCTAATAGCTAACCCTATCACAGCTAAATCTCACCAAACTCACTGTGTTATTGAGAAAATGCACCTAATCCGAAAGTAGCGATACGTCATCAAACCAAGACTCATCATATGGGCACGAAATCGCTGGCCGGGCCAGCGACAAACCCGCCGTAGCGTGCATCCCGGGTTCATGGGGCGGGGCCCAAAGGGCCCTGGGTTCGCTCCCACCCTAATTTGCGACTTTTCTTGTTCCCCTCTTCCCTAACTCCTTCAGTCCCTCCCAGGAAACAACTCGGCTAGAAACCGACCGTCAGGTTAGGGTTAATTTGTATACATATTGTCAGAGGAGGGCTCCAAGTTGTTGCCAAAGGATTGCATTATGACCTTAGTCTCCTCTTGCGTTATCTCAATGTACTTTTATCAAGGGCAGTTCCAACCTATAGTGAACACAACATGTGCCAAAATACCTAGTCAATAAGACTTTTACTAGTCGTACTTCATATTGAAGTAAACATTTTCGGCAAATTATTTTCGCATTTTATCATTCTTAAATTTTGAATTTTTTAATTTTTTGGTGATTCAGGTTTCCATTGTTTTCCTTCCAATTTATTCATACCACACTTAACAGTATGAATTTTGTGTGTGATGTTATTTTTGCACTAGGTGTTTGTTGCTTGAAGGTGCGCGAAATACTCTGGCCATGAAAAATTCACTCCTATTCTATCATAACCAATGCTATTCCAATGACTGAGCGGGGTGCAAATAAAGGGCTCCTCTTCTTTGTATCATGATAAGTAAGGTTTTCACCGGCCTGCTTCATAGTGTAAATTAGTGTTTTTGTACATAGATAGAAATTAAGGTAACTCCAAGTTCTAAGGCTACCCCAATGTGTTAATCTACTACTTTTGGTGTATTAAATCCCTGGGGGCAACGTGTAGTCAACGTGGAGTTATGATGCATTTAACATGGAACCTTAACAAAATGCACCATAAAGTTTTCCCCCGACTAAAAACTACCCCAACAATATTTTTTTGTCTGGTTTTAGCTACCTAAAGAAGTATTTTGTCATTTTTTGCTACCCTACCAAGTAAGCAATGTATTGTGGCGTTAATATAGGCTAACCCTTTATTATCTCTTGCTTTGCTTTACAAGAACTTTTGATCTTTTTTTCGCTGCTTATTTGGTATTACGTACCCTAAATAATACACACATTTCAGTTACAAAAAACATAACCCTTTTCCACATTTTGCTGTTTTGGCCCCCTAATCACTGACCACCACGTACATCGCCTTTGGAAAAAAGACACCCTTTTAAAAACGTCGTTTTTCTTGTTCCACTAAAAAGCATCATTCTACCTTTAATACAAGTGGCCCCCCCTGGAGTAGTCCTCACCCACTCCTGAATCCCATTATCCTAATAGTTGTCTTTCGTTAGTTTTACACTCGCTGAAACTGATGCTGTTTAGTACAAGCGGAAACAAAGGCAGAAAAACAAGAGGGGGGATTGTAAAGTGTTGTTACAGTTTGTCACTATCTATTAGTGGCGTGTAAACACATTATAATGTTGTGGTAGACATCCAAATTACCTTTGCACATCTTCGCTAACATACTTGTCCATTTGAATCATTAACTCGCATCAATTTGATGCCTTATATCATGTGATTGCGTTCATTTCCTGTTTTTGCTCCTATTGTAGTTGTACCTCTGCAATTAATGTATGTTTGCTTTTTCCCTGACCAGGCTTAGGCCCTGTTCATATTTTAAGTTACACCCACATTCACATTTATAATAACTAGTCCATAATATACTAAACCACTATACTTATTATATTCATTAGTACAAGCATTGCACATCTTGAAGTATTGATGGAAGGGAACCACACTATACTACTCCGCAATACAAGGGGGAACTAACATCCCACTAATAAAATCCAGTAGTAAATATAGCGCTTTACATAAGATCAAAGCGCTTTACATTTAATTGTCGCTGCTACTAGAAGTTATCACGGAATCATTTTAGTTTCACATCAGCCGTCCACACTTTTAGCCCAAACCTATCACTAGATTGGTGATATTCCCCGAACCGCCTCCCCAGATTCGTTTGGGTAATCGAGGCAATTGAGATTAACATTTCTTGTCCAGGGACACAAACATGTTGACCACATTGGGGCTCACACTCACGCCGAATTTAATGCTCTATGATCACGAGTCCTGCACTGTATATCCACTGGCCCCACACATGCTATACTACAACCAAAAGCTCTTAAGGAACATGCAAAAGGTGTTTTTTACGACCAGGCAATTAACTTGTTGATGTCTGGTAGGGTTTAAAACACTGCTTTTCAAGAAAAAGGGGTCTTTTCTGAAGGGTCAACTTGTTAGGATACAATTTAATTAAAAATTCTGAAATTAGTGTCCCTTCTAATCCTTTTTTTCATACCAAAGCTTGTTTAGGGTGTCGATTTTGCTGGTAGAATAAATTTCCTTTAGGGGAGGTTTTTAAAAAAAAAATTGGTCATGCATGTGTGCAGTTTCCTAGTTGAATGATCCCCTAAGATTTTGTGATCTTCTGTAGACAGAACTAGGGGCCAAATAAAAGAGGTTATGACACCACCCCATTTCTGATGTCCCTTTAACTCAACTAACTGATTAATAACATATGGGTGGATTATCTCGAGGGTTGACAATCAAAAGCCTTAACAAATCTTCAAAAAATACTGCTTTTGAGAAATGTGAATGTTTTAATATTTTCCTACTAAGCAATCTCTTCATTACTCAAAATGTAAACATCTCATAAAGCCCAATATGTACGGTAAGCACACAATATATAAACTTAAATAAACAAAGAACAATTTTTAATTATGAACAGTCAAAATTAAAGAATTCTTTAATATTTCTTTTAATTGGCTGAGTTACGTCTTTTCTGAACGGTAACTGAAAACGGTAATCTGTGAGTTACATTTTCAATCATCCTATGAATTGACACATTCTATTTCACAATTTTAGGCATGGCATCCCTGTGGAATGTTTTAAAAGAAATCATCATATGGGGATAGGGAGTTTAAAAGCTGTTGTAATTCTGGCATGTAGTCTAATTGTGCAAGCTATGAAGCCTCAACTCATTATTTTCCAAATACAGTTTACCATCAGAAGTCGTAACTCAAGTTTAAGGCTTTCTGTTAGTTACACAAAGTGTGCACCTTTGAGATGTGGTGAGGTGTTATTTTGCTTTATAGGCAAATGAAAGTAGAGCCTTGAGTTAGGCTTCATGGTTTTTCAGAATCTGTAGGTGTTTATCAATTTGTTTGTTACCAAAACCTCAAAATCACCAAAAAGTGCGTTACGTCCTTCTGTTTTTCAACCTCGACTCTTGTCTCCCCTCCAGCTATACCACTGTAATGAGGTTCACCAGGCTTTACAAGACCTCTCTCTCCCCCCTCGGGTACCAGATGTACTTATTATCCAATCAAATTTGCGTGGAGACAACCAATTCATGTCAGAGCTGTGCTTTGGGGGAAGATAATATTTTTAATTGATCATTGTTGTCCTCCGGTTATAATAAGTATAGTATTTTCAAATCGTATCTGCTGGCAAGTTCTAAGACTTCCCTGTACTCCTGTACTACTCTCTTAAAATGAGAAGAGTGAAAAATCACTCTGAAATTTCGAGTAATTTAAAATTAACTCTAATCGAGTGGCTTTTAACTCTAAAATACGCAAAATGCACTGGCAACCTTAACTCGCGTTACCCACCTCACTCTGTTACCGAGTGGCTCTAAATGCCACTCTTCTTCGAGTGAAGCCCACTCTGAACTCTTATCGACCGGATTTTAGCTCTAAAAGAGTGAGAAAATGCTCAGTTTTTTTCGGAGTGAACTAATAGCCAATCAGAAACTCCGCAAATCGCGTGATTATTTACGAACAACATTGCGGACGAGTTAAGTGAGACCGTCACCAAACGGTTGAAACGAAGTTGAAATTAGTGATGAAATCATAGATATCTTCAGGGTGAGTAGATTGTATGTTTCGGTCACGGTTCATAGCATTTACAGACAATGTGGAGAAGCATAAGGGGAACAAAACCACTAAATATTCGATCAAGCAACATGTTTATATACATATAATGAACGTTCAAATAGAAGTAATTTCAGTCTCTCACCTATTCCTCTAAAAATAAAAGTATAAATCAGTGTTTCATGGGTGTATCCATTTTGACTTTGAGACGTCCCTGTGCCCACACGAGTGCCGCAAAGCAATCCTGCAGGGTCCTTCGTACGAAGCACATAATAACATCAAACATCTATTCTTATAGTGGATGATGGCGCGGCTTATTCAAACTTCCATGGTGCATTCTTGCAGGGAATCAATTTAAGAGACAGATGCACATTGCAATTTGGTGTGATGAACCGGATATCTATCGGATTATAAAGTCGTCACAATGAAAATCATCACGTCCCGTGAAAGTGAATTGTCCAATGAATGGCAGAATACGTTTTCAAACCTTTTTTCTATACAACAGTATAGAAACTACTACGGTCACTGGGTTCAAAGAAATTAATCCTACTTATTAGCCAATTTAGCTTGAGCAAACACATGTGTCTTTATATAACATCTGATGCCTTCTAAATACACATGGAACTTGACGTTTTGAATAGCCGCAATTCACCGTCACAAAGAAATGCTTTAGGATTACATGTATTCCAATGTAGGACACCTGTATGACTGTTTCACAGGCACTCTTTGGTGGGCCCGGGCTACGTCATCAAAAGTCAAAATGGATACACCCATGAACACTGAATTAATACTTTTATTTTTAGAGGAAATAGGTTTGAGAGACTGAAATTACTTCTATTCGAACGGTCATATATGTATATAACCATATGCTGATCGAATATTTAGGGTTTTGTTCCCCTTTAAATGTTATTTACTGTGTTATCACTCGTACATGCGGTAGTCTGCGCCCCGGTCTGCGCCAGGCTAGGCTTACACATGTACGAAACGCACAATCATGCCATGTCACGGGCATCCATGCCATGATCATACACGTCATGCATACCACAATCATGCATGTCTCACTGAATCATGCCAATGATGCGCCACAATATTCATACGATGCTATGAATTATGACCTACACATACAATATACTCACCAAACAAACAAAATTCATATAAAGAATCACAACTCTATAAGAGTGACTAGTTCACTCTAAAAAGGAGTTATGAGTTCACTCTTTCCTTAGAGTTATTTTGTTCACTCTTTATTTTGAGTGGATCTCACTCTAAAAGATGCGTCACTCAGCTGGCTCTTTTTTGGAGTGAGATTTCACTCTTTTAGAGCGGTTTTTCACTCTTTCGTTTTAAGAGAGTATAGTAAAATAATGCAGAGTTAAATTCCAATGATACAGCACAAGATCGCAGAGGCTCTTGATTCCATAGAAATAAGTGAAATGACTTCCAAATTCCTTGAATATCCTGGAAAATTGGGTGGGGTGATGATTGCCAACTGGAAAAGTCACATGTAGTGTGTGAACAACATTGAACAAGTGACAGACTCGATTTAGTGTTAACAAAATGAGTGGAGAACTCAATATGATTAGAAATTGGAATGGGAAGCTTTGTGAAGCAATTTAAATGATAAAACAATTAGTAAAGTATGGACATCCAATACGTAGTAAAGAGACCATATTCTTTCAGTGGAGCTGACATACAACATAGTCATTCTCTTCTGGTGCCATGTGGTCCCATTTATGAAAGGTTTCTGTTTGTAGGTATGTTTTTGTTGAAGCTTAAAATGATCCTCCCTTGATCTAAGCAACATCCAAACCTTTGTTTATGTTTTCTTTTTCTGTCCGACAGGTCGCCAGTTTATTTCGAGACACAACGCTTGGTAACACGGTGAACATGGTGCTCGTGAGCTTGCTGATTCTTGAAGACGACCAGGTGAGACACCTCAAGACTTAAAAACAAGGGGATGAGAGAGTTTATATAAGTTAATTGAATTAAGGAAGAGCTGGGAGGTGTGTGGATTGAAATAAACGACAGGCAAAGGGATTTGAATTTATTGAATTGCGAGGAAGGAAGTAGTAATAACTCTTCATCTCTTCACCTGTGAAAGGTTAAATAAGTAGAACTCTGAAATGTAAAGATAGTCCACAAAAACAACTTAGCACACATTTAAAAGAAATAACGAAGAGAATAGACTTCAACTGCATTTTACTGAGAATACATATGAATTAATTTTGAGACCAACTGGTCTCTTCATCAGCAGGTAGATGGTATGATCTTTAAGGAGCTGAGATCTGATATTTCTAAAATCAGATATAGTGTTTCTAGTTGATCTCAGCAAACAATTGTAGACTGGATTAGATCTCCAATCTACTGAGATTGGGGGGGGGGGTGGAGGGCAAAGTGAAATCTTGGGGGGAGTGAAATTTTGAGGGTCAAAACATCCAAAATATAGAGATTTTTAACCAATTTTGGTGCAAAGTCACTGATATTTCCACAGAATGAATGGAAAGTGGACCAAGTGGGACCACTTTAACCTATTTGGAAGTTACGCTTGGTTGAAAACCGTCTCCTCTAGCCTCTGGCATTGATGTGACAACATAATAATCAGAAAATTCACCTGACCCTTCACATTTTATACCACCTGTTATGTGACACACATTACTCCCATGAAATGATAGAAGAAAGGATTTTAGAGGAAATTGAAGCAAATAAGTAGGACATTTCATGTTACACTGCACAGATGTAAGATTTGTGTGATTGGAAGTACATATTAAACAGGGAAATTATTCTGAAGACCTTTTGTGACACTTCAATTTGCAATATCAATTTCAATCAGAGATTCTAGATCAGATCTTAGCATTGTTGTCAGTGATATCCTCTGCTCTTTATTCATAAGTGATGGATCTTTATTCCCCGACTTACCCCCAAAGTTGAGATTTTATATCATCTGAACTGTTAGCCTTAGTAATGCATGTGTGTACGCAATCTTACTTGCATAGTCGATCGTATCTGAAAGAAACTCGCAAGCTTGTATTTTCTGTCCGTAAACGGACAGAAATTGTGGGTACAGTAGCCTTTGGGAACCTGTGATACAAGTATTTGCTCATAACACCAAACTGCAAGATCTGTATCAACTGAAATTTTGGGGATAAGCTTTTCTCTATGATATCTTGTGAACCATGAATAAAACAGAAGTTGCTAGAATCACAAAATAAACCTTTAAACAAATAATTTTATTGAGTCAATAGATAATGCATAGGTTATGAATACCTTTTAATTACATTTTTCCCTGTATGGCAACTTTTTTACTGGAAAATGTCATCAATATTGCATTAAAATGATGGCAGTAAATACCATTTAATTACCAAGCCTGTTCACATTATGTTTTTAGAGTGACATATTCATCATCGCTGGTTTTCGATATCCTGGCAAGCTTGGACTTCTGGTAACAGGGAGAAACTTGTTGTTCAGGTGTTGTCCGAGGTCAAGGGTCGCCCCAAAACACAGACTCAGGAAATCTGCATATTGAGCAGACTGACAAAAATATAAAGTGTAAATGTTTCACTTCCTTCTTAAATTTTATATCATAATTTTCACAGCTCTCAAAGCCCTCAATCTGATTTTATGAAAGAAACTTTCATTTCCTCAGATATCCTCTCCTTCTCTCCTTTATAGTTCGGGTGGCACATACCTACCTCGGGAAAATTGGCCTAACCCCTGGGAGACTGAACGTTGCATGCAGGCCGTCACAATTCGAGCCCCTACCAAACATCACAATTACAATTCAGGAAAACGGAAACCCTAAAAGAGGACAAGTGAAACCTGTAATTGTTAGCAACTTTTATGCCCTTGAGTAAATCATGGTGTAGAAATCTTAATTTCCTCAGGATAGGGCCTATTCCAAAAATGGTGTTCAAGCTTTAAAATTATGGTGCAATGAAATAGTTACCTCGAAAAGGTAATCTTGTTTTGTTGTTGTTTTACAATGTAATAAATCATACAAATTTAGGTAATGGACACGATCATTCCAATTTCCTGTGACACAGTTCAGTGTTTTGTATTTGTATGTGTGAACTTGTGAACCCATACCTTGTGTGCCAGATACCATAAGTGATACCCAGAGACCACTTTGCCAATAACTCATTACATTAATATATGTAGGTCATTGAACTCTGGCTTGGGAGTTGAGACTATTGGGTACCTGATTTGGGTCAGTTTATGGGGACAAGAAGAGGTGTTGAAAATTTTACACTAGTTGTCAAACTTGTGCATACTCTAACATGTTACAAATTGAGAGCAATAATACAGACTGTTATGAGTCCAGACAACCCATGTTTTTCATGTTGTATGTAAAAACATGCCTTTGGCAATGTATAATTCTCATGTTTTATTTCAGTCAGATTGAGGATTATTAATATTATAGGTAGCATTCATGTTACACTACCCAGAGACCACTGTAATAACAAGAGAGGTGGGAACATGACTTTTATTACAAGTCCTCTATTGTGAGACAGTTCACCTGTGAACCAGGCTTGTGTCGTCTGCTGGCAGATTGGCACGTACTTCGGTAGTATATGTCGGGGGTGTTCGTGTGTATGTGTGCGTGTCTGTGGGGGTGTGTGTGTGTCTGTGTGTGTGTGTGTGTGTGTGCATGTGAGTGTATACACCTACATTCACTACATAACCGAGGACATTGTTACAACCAAAGATGTTGGATGTCTTTGGTTGTAATGATGTTAAATGTGTTAAATATTGCTTTATCCCATTATAATTAATTTTTAGAGACAGCCGTCACCCAAACATTCTTAACGGAATAAATCTCAATATCACATTTAAACATGAGGGCTATCCAAGAAGTTTTTAAAAAAATCTATGGTGTCAAAATTCCATAAAAAGTCCTTGTTTGACGGTTTAAATGAGTATTTGTTTGTTTGTGTGTGTGTGTGTACGTGCACACATGTATGTGTGTGTGTATTAAAGGCCACTGAATAAGTGCGTGTGTGGTAAAATGTTAACCCTGCATCGACTGTACCCACTATTCTTGTATGCATTGACCGATTAACTTCATGACTGGTACATTGATAGAACATGTTAAACCATGCCATTTGACCTTATTTACATATTTGTTATTATGATAATGAGCTTATTTGCATATTTTTTAAGTTTGTCCAATTTTGCTGAAACTTAAAGAAATAATCTTGTGTCGAAGTACTTCATAAAATTCTGGATCTGGAATTTTTGTTATACACAGTATCCTTTGGCAAAAATCTGATTCATCTCAAAATTGGGAATTGAGAATTTTAGGTGACTATTTTTAATTACCTCACAAAAAATATATTTCAAAATCTCTGAGTCAGCTTTCAAGGAACCACAGAGAAATTGAAAATAAACACCATTGAAAAAGTCAAAGCAGTCGAAAGTTGTGTTGAATCACCCAAAAATACCATTTTTTAAAAGGTGAATGACCAATTTATTTTCAATGGGGCAAACTAACAATATTATCACATAAAAGATAGGCAACAATGCTTGGGTAATTATGGCAGGCCCATTAGGGTTATCTTTCTTTGAGAAGATTTCATTGGGGAATTCCAGAATTTAATGGAGTCTTCAAATCTTTGTAAATTGGTTTTCTTTTTAAATTGTAGTCTGAAGCAAGAATCAATCATTATACAAGTGAACAAGTAATGATTGTTTGTGATAATGACAAAATGATAAATAGGAATTATGTTTCGAAAACATTATCCGAAATTGGCCCATGCTATAGTATGAGTACATGTAGTAAGTGGTACAGAGAATTCTAATTTGGTGGGCAGGGTTTAGACGCAGCATCATTGGTTGTTGCCTAACTAATATGAAACAATATTAGATTGTGCAACTTCATGCAAGTGTTTCACGCTCATGTATCGGTTACACAGTGCACACCGCTATTATGAATTGTTCGTTTTTTTGCATATATTTGGCCTTTTTAACTATAATATAATTGAATTAGAGAATATATTTGGTGATTAAAACAATCAAAACAAAAACATATTTGACAAAAGGTATCTTGGCATGTTTATCGATCAGTTTTGTGCCAAAGTCTGATAATTTTGAAAGTTTTATACTTTGTTGCCACGGTCTCTCAGGCGGTCTTTCTCAGGCATTTTGCACACTTTTTACAAGCGAGGTGTTAAATAATAGAGTAAGATAGGTAACAAAATGTATTTTTTCAAAAACTTTCAAAATGTTCAGACCTCAGTAAAATACATGCCAAGATACTTTTTGTGCCAACTGTAGATAAGAATAAAAGATAGGATTTGTTGTTTGCCTTTCAAATATCATGTCACATTAGCTTCATATTGGATGGTCAGTCCAATGGATCATAGTGGATACCGGCTGCTGTTTTCTAAAGACAAGTTTAGGGTCATTGAAGAATGTTGCAAGACATCAAGTTTGTCAATAATTATTATTGTACAAGTGAACATGTTACATTTTCATTGATTTCACAATTGCACTGAAACTTCAATAAAAAAAAATCTGTATATTGATTATCCTCTGTGCATTTTGATCATTAACTGGAACTCTTACTTCCATGTATACATTCTATATACATGGAAGTATTACTTCCGAGGATAATTCTTTATACCAAATTTCAGATTTTATCAGTCTTGCTTCATTGGGCTATCAGAAATCTGAAAGTAAACATATCCTAGCCTCTAAGTGTTACATACACCAATGATTTAATCAATAATCCCAAGCTGTAATTTGTCACACTTAAAGGTGGTTGTTCCGATTTATGTGTATTGTGTTCTCTACTTGATATGAGAGCCTGGCACTTGCACATACACCCCATCAACTACCGTGGGAAACAACTTGCGGTTTTGATGGTAGACGCAATAATGCATGTTGCAAAGCCCTATTCAATACTGTGCTAAAAAAAGTGGTTAACCACTAAACGGCAGTTTTTGTGTCGCCTGCCCTAAGGCAGGAAGACACATAGGGATCACTTTGTCCACTGTTGTTGTAGTCTGTTGTTGATGATGTCTGTTGTTGATGTCTGTTGTGAAAAAGGGTTAACATTTGCATGTAATATCCACATACTTTGATGGATTTAAACCAAACTTGGGTCACAGGTGCAACATGGCATCCCCCACTTGTTGATGAGGTCAAAGGTCACATGCCAAGGTCAAAGGTCATGTGAGGTCAAGTTGTAAAATAGGCTGAAAATGTAAAATTGACCTCATATGAAAAGTTGAAGTTCAATTTGAACCAAACTTGAATCATAGGTGCAACATGGGATCCCTCATTTGTTGATGAGGTCAAAGGTCACATGCCAAGGTCAAAGGTCATGTGAGGTCAAGTTGTAAAATAGGCTGAAAATGTAAAATTGACCTCATATGAAAAGTTGAAGTTCAATTTGAACCAAACTTGAATCATAGGTGCAACATGGGATCCCTCATTTGTTGCTGAGGTCAAAGGTCACATATCAAGGTCAAAGGTCATGTTAGGCCTATCATTCACTAACCGCGACGGCAGGCGACACAAGTGGTCCGAGGACCGATGTATTTTTTGTTTATATCTTGGGAATGAAATGGATTTGAGGGCTCAAATTTCAGGACGACAATGAGAAAAATACAGCCTTTCATTTGATATCAAAATCGATACTACTTCCGGGTAAATCAGGGGGGTCCCAAAGACGATCGGAACACGCACCTTTAACTGGGTCAATAGAAACAATTTGTATGTCTCTATTTTCCATTTTCATGACCTACTTAATGTAACTTATTTGTAATTTAATAATAATAAAATCAGAAGTAATTGCCCTCAATTTAAAGCCACTATCAGTGATTTCTTTAAAATGTAAACAAATCGTGCCCCCTATTTTTCATCAAAGTCCACACGTTTGCACTGTTGTATGGGAAATTGTTAGAGTAAAAGACCACTGTAAGTGGCTAAGCATAACACGGCCTATTTGTCAAGAAATGATGATTTGTATGCTTTGTTTGCTGATAAATGTCATCTTCAAGAAATGCTTAAGTGTCTGTTTTTCAAAACGAACACTAATATAAGGTGTTGATATGACCTAACACTAGCAATTTAGAGACAAAATGGGCATTTTGAATTTGGAAAAAAAATGACTGATTGTGGCTTTTAGAACATTCTGAGTTTTTGCATCTTAAGATTTCTCTGCATCTCACCAACCAATGCTTTAAACATGAATGTGACAGGAGGCTGTATGCTTGTAATTTCCATTTGTTAGCACAAACGAGGGGTAAAGTAGTTTAACAGAGGAGACAGGCAATTAAGAAACCTATTGTGTGCATGATAATTATGCCAACACTTAACAAGACAAAGAGTAATTGCCCCAGTTAGTTCTCACACACATATCAAGAGGGAGCTGTTTAACGTTTTGCAAGGGGCGGTCAGGGCCAAACATAAGGAAGTAGTTAAACCAAATTTTCATCAATCTTGTCCACATTTTGATTTCCGCATGGGGGTTTAGTAATATATTTCCATGACCACATGCGGAATTGGCACAAATCATATTCAATGAGAGACAAGTAATAAATTGAGTAAGAGTAAGCCTAATAATTGTGCCAACCGTTGTGAAAATGTTACAGGAGCTTTTACTTCAACAGTATTCAACTGAAACAAATATCAGGAAATTTTATGTGTTTGCAAGTGGCAGATAAGTTCAAATTTGGTTGCCCAAACCGGCAAATGATTTCTAATTTATGCATTTTCAGTTAGCAATATGGTGATCTGATCAAGGTAATTTCTCGCTAATATGATTTGAATATAGCCAAGTAGACTTGTATTTCATTATTTTGAGCATATGGCTGGTATTTGAAAGAGAGTCTAACTTAGACCGGGTTTTTTAAACCAGGGTTAGTCCAAACATGGACTTGTTTCCCTTCCCACATACTCTATAAAATGTGGCTGTAACAGACGAAAATTCTCATGATGGACTTGGAATGATTTTTGGGAGCTCATCTTAATCCCCGCAAGCGACTCCAGTTCCGCTGAAGCACGTGACCCCCGCAGTGGCGTACCAGCGGGGAGGCGGGGTGGCAGACTACCCCCCCCCCCCGACAACTAAAATGGGGATGGATAAGCAAAAAATATGGGGGAGAGAAGGGGGAGAAGGGGAAAATAACTTCTTGATTCTTGCCCCCTCGGATTCTCAGGTCTGTACGCGCCTTGACTGAACAATCAAAATTTGTCAACTAATTTTCCAGTGCATAGTTCCTAATCAGCATGAAAATGCATCTAAAATTAGTCCAAACAATCCTAGTCTTGGCGATATTCTTTTAGATGTCTTTCCAAATGCCTGTAAAGTATTTGTGGATGCCATCTCAAAGCCACAACTTTTGCTATACTGTATCAGAATTGGCCCCCGTGTCGAATAGGGTTAAGAAGAAAAAAGAGGGAAACACACCGTTGAAATGTGGTAATCCAAGACAACATGAATGGTTGCAAAACTTTAAATGTTAGAAGGAAAAAATACGATTGCCATCAACTAATTGCTATTTCAAGTCTATCTCTATCCATATCCTAAAATTAGTCTCAAATCTATTCAGTACCAAAACCATGAACTACTTTTTCCCTTTTTCCTTATTTAGCCTAACACTAAAATCCTACTATTTAACAACTTCATCTTGACCCCAAAATTTAATTCAGACCCTTCAAGGTACTTCGACTTCCTGATTCCATCATTTTTGTTTTTACGCTCTGCCTGGAGCTGGACAACGTCATGCTAGACAGCCTAATTTCAAGGAGTGGGAGATTTAGCCTTGTTAACCATATAAACCCGGGGTATATTTTATGGATAGTTATAAACAAAAATGTCGTGTTTTTGAGAAGGCTTACTAAATGAGTACGGGTTATTTGGGAAGCCATCGCAAAAATCACTGACCTAAGACTAGGCTTGTTTGGACTCATTTGAATTAAAAGTGTAATCTGACCTTTAAAGTAGGAGGTACATGAATGTCTCCCAACTTGGGGGTCGGGACCCCAAAAGAGGTCTCAAACTCATATGAATAGGGTCTTGAAGCTCAGTTTGAGCTTTGAAGTCATAAAGTTTATTTAAATGAGAAGAAAAAGCAATCATGAAAAATAAAGGTGCTCCTCTTCCAAAAAAGGAACCAGCACATATACATTAGTTTAACAATGTCAATTAAACAATCTGATTGATTAGCATTAGACAACCAATTGGGTGCAATATTGGGTGTATTGGCTGAAAATACAAGTCTCCCATGCTTCTCATTCAGAAAAGTAGGGAAACCCTAAGTTATATAACAATTTCTTCATTTTCTTAATACTACATTATTACTGTGGCTTTTCACAACCTCCATGTAAACCGTATCTTCAACATAATCTTTCAGTTTCCCCCATAGGGTTTTTATTCTGACTTAGCTTTAAAGTAGATCTTATCCAACTCATTAAATTCAAATTAATTTGACATTGAACATTCTTATCTTTATCCTAAATATGGCTGATCATAAAATCCTAATTACGGTATTATTAAAGCTGACCTAGCTTTCTGACATTTTTTCTTTTTCTCTTCACACAGCCTGGTCTGAATATCAACCATCATGCAGACCATTCGTTGAACAGTTTTTGTCAGTGGCAGTCTCTGTTGAGCACACCCAACGGAGGCAAGCATGACCACGCTATCCTATTGACTGGCATGGACATCTGCTCCTGGAAGAACGAACCTTGTGACACCTTAGGTAAGCTTAATGCTTTTCAACCCGGGAGGATTTGAGGGGGAATGCAAAACAAAGGCAAGGATTTCATATGTCCCCCTCCCTACAAATTCTGCAACCTTATCCGATGGTTTATTCTATCAAGGTTGCAGAATTCTTAGGGGAAAGTTACATATGATATTTAAATAAACACAGGGAAGCCTTTTGAAAAGTGCTAACCTAAGACTAGGCTTGTTTGGACTCATTTGAATGTATTTTTCATGTTGATTTTGAATATGCATAACACACCCATAGAGTCCCAAATCATGCGATTACATCATCATAATCGCTGGCCACCTTGTGGCTTGCCCTCGCTGGTCATGAGATTGGGGCCCAGGGGTCCCTGGTTCGATTCCCACCCACAATGTGAAATCTTCTTTGGCTTCTATCCCTTTACCCCCTTACCTTCCTCCCGGGAGAGATGAGAGCCTTGCTAGGGTTATAGTAATTTAGATTTTTGAAACAATAGAACTGTAAGTGTCTATAAGTTTTTCTATAGTTGTTTCAACTTGCTTGTAGGGCTGGACCAAAGGAAAGGCAAGCAGAATGCATCCAGATATGATCCTCATTATAGTAGTCCAAATCACAACTGCAATAAGGCTGTGAACTCAAACTAAATCAAGTCAAAAAAGATCTTCTTTGGCCCCTTTTTGCCTAGTACTTTGTGATATGAAATATTAGTTACACTGCATTACAGGTAAGGAATTTGTAGATAGGATGTTATTCTCCAAAATGCAAGTTAGTGTCAGTTAATCAAAAGTTGGGTTGGTCGGTCAGTCCAGGACAACCAAATAATTTTGTTGTGTTGACCTTATAGGCGCCGCAATTGTTCTTTCAGTAATATTTATGAATTCCAAAGTTGAATTTGTACAAGTTATTCGGCAGCAAACGTTTGTGTATACTAGTGAGATTGAAGTAGTATTGTTATGAAATTGCTCAAATATTATTTAATTTTTAGAATATTTTAACCACCAATAAATAGATCACCAGGCATTCGATTATATTTCATATAAACACTTATTGTCAAGTGATAAAAGAAAGAAATTCAGGCAGTAATCATAATAATAAACCAATATTATGTGCAAGATTACCTTACAAGCAATTACCAAAATATTGATACATGTTATATGCATGTAATTGGGTTCTCGCAAGTCAAGGTCCATTGCCTTTGTCCCGATCAACTTTTTGCCTCAATTTGAATCAACCAAATCACTTTTAGCAATCAATCAAACTATCAGTGTCGTATTGATCAGTTTGGATAGTTAATATCGTCACCTGTGCCATTTGAATCAGGTAGGTGATTAGAGCAAGTAAGTAATTGGCCTAGTAAGTGGTTTTTGGTACAAAACTCCAACCTGTTAATATAGCCACTAAATCAGGACTTTGCATATTGGAATTATGGAATAAACCACTCGCTCACTCCATCTAATTCGTTCTAGCACTAGCAGGCTGCTATTTATCTCAGCTTTGATCAAATTTCTTGACCAATTTTTAAATCAGAAGCATGACCCTATTTTTTGGGCCTGCATAAATTTTCCCTGTATAATTCTTGTCATCATTGGTGGAAACTCTATGGGTACTTAACTATGAATCATGCCATTTAACAATGAGCAGAAAGTTTTGAACTCTTACTTTAATCAGAGAATAAAGGTACCGTATTGTTTTAGCCTTTGATGTGTATCTGACAACAACATTATTTTAAGTAGAACAACGAGGTGAAGCCAAATCCGTTTACGCTAAAATAGTGCTGATTTCCATGTGATATGACATGTTACATTCACGGCAAAGGCTAAAATCAAAACCTTATTCTCATTATTTAACACCTTTATTTAAAATAAGAACCTAGTAGTACTATATTACTACAAAAATTATGGTTGATTTTTATCCAAAGAACTACTCCAACTCTTTAAATTGATCAGTCTGTTGTTAATATGCGACTTTGATTGGTCCGAGCAGTGCGTATGCGTATTGCATTGAAAATTACTATTGCAATGTCTGTGATTTTGTATGTCAAGTTTGGAACATAATGAGTCCATTATTCAACTAACTTCTGAAGTTTTACAGGTATAGTCCAACCCTTGTAACTTGAATCAATCTCTTCCCAAAATTGTGGTGGAATAAACTAAGGTCAGAACAGATTACATCATCGATAGCTATAGCATACCACTATGCCCATGTCACACATTTCTTTCATCTCTGAAATACAGCACCCTTTGGATCACCCTAGTCACAGCAAATCACCTCCTATACACTTTACAGATCATTGACACTAAATCCAATTTTAGTCTTGACTTAACAGGTGGATACAGTGTTACTCTCTGCCCTGATTTATATATTATTACATTGAACAAAATCCAAGTCAGGACTTTTGTTCCATTGAGGAAAAAAACATGGTGTTGGGGTATCACATGGTCTCCATCAGGACTGCCAGTATCAAATCATGTTTTTTCAAATGTCAAGAGGGTTACCGAGGTGGTGAAAGATGCCAACCACCATGTGTTTTCTGTACCCCACATAGGAGTCCACCGCAATCTCCCCATGTGCACATGCTTTAATATGCTTGTAGAAATATTGCGAAGGATCCCAAGTGAGAACAAATCGAAACCCCAAATATTGGTTTGTGGTACAAATGTTGCCTATGCGTAGTACCTTAAAATGACACATTTGATGATTGATAGAAGAGGTAGGATATATGTATTACATTCAAGTTTTTCATGTTTTTCCTGAGGTGTCATTTGATTGTAATGCAAAACAATCAAACGATCAATCATTGGATCATTAATCTTTGCCTGAACCAGGGCCTATTGGGCAACCTCTTTTCAGCTTAACATGCACAAATTTTTCATCAATTGGGGCATGCTGTATATAACAGCAAGGATATGGGAGCACACCACTAAATCACTCCGCATTTTGTGTAATGGTGGGTAGTTCTGGTAAAAACATACCGTCGATTGTAAGCAAATTGGTGTGGTATGGTGAGTAGATATTCTTGATGTCAAATGTTAATATTGAAATGAATAGTGCAGACAATGTTCTATACTTGGAATATCAGAAAATAAATTTGAATCCACAAATAAATTAGGCCTTCGGAAGTACTCCGTGCTCGGATACGGCTATGGGTTTTACGTGTCGGGTGGAAAAATTGGTGGCGCTATTCACAAGCCTGTATCTCGAATTCTATCCTGTATCGGTATCAAATTACCATGATTTTTAAAAATTTTCATCTTTTTTTGATATAGAAATATCTTCAAAACATCAAATATGATGTCACATGGGGTTGAAATTTGAACTTATTTCAAGTCAATTTAGCGTGTATTTCAATGGGGGCGTTATTTGGTGGTGTGCGCCCTTCTAAAGCGCTGTATGGGAATGTGCATGCACTTCATAATGGATTTTCATGCAGAGTTGAAGCAAAATTCAGGCCCCAACAGTGATTGTATATAGAATAAATTGCTATTTGTCCCTAAAATGAACTTTCGGTGTAATTTAGAGACTTTTTGTTTTGTCGAAAAATTAAGTCACAAACCGTCTTACCGTCCACGCAATTTTAAAACGGATTATAACATGATTTGTTCATTTGGCCATTTTTGGTGTAAAAATTGCCGTTTTGTCTATATATTTAATATTGTTGCTGCCCAAAAATTGGAAAGTCCTTAAAGCGGCTGGCAATGTTCTGTGGAATTATTGTATCTTCTCACAATATTATGTCTATACATAGATAACACTGTGATCTTCCTTTTCGCGGTAATACCTTCAATTTCAAAGCGAACATCCTGATTACCCTCTGTGTAAGAGCCAAAATAACGGCATGTTGTCATCAAACTGCCTATTTCTGTTTCCCAGAGACAGCATGGTGGAAGAAAGATCACTGTGAACTTGATGTTGTATACCAGTTAATAACTTGTAATTTATTTTTATAAGCACCTTTCCAAACGGGCTCGGCTTGAACCCTAACCTTGTTTTCCAATGACTCACGGTAAAGACCCATTTAAAGAGCCAGAAGCGTTCATACACATTACCATCTTGTAGTAACTTTTGCGTGGATTTCCCACTCGAGCATTTTATACCCCCTAAAGCCTAGTCCCAACCTCATGTTAACCATGGAACCCACCCTAACCAGTAATTCTAAAACCCTAAACTCTAACCCTAGCCCCCAAATCTACTCTAACCAACCTACCCCTAACTCAAACATCTAACCCCAACCGATCGCTAACCCTACCCTATCGTAACCCTAGCCTTTCGCGTAACCCTACCCTATAAAATCCTAACCCTAACGTTCTCACCAACTCTAACTTTTTATTCTAAATCTCAACCTAGCCTTATCCCCAACAATTATCCCCACCGTGAGAATGAGGTGGGAGCGAAATGGACTATCGGACGCATTCCCCCCCCCGGGGAGCGCCGCACATTCATAATTTTTCGATTTTTGATGCGTATGGGGGTGGGCGAAGCGTTCAGCACATGAAATCGCTTCCTACGTTTGTGGTTTGCACCGATGCGTTTGTTTCACATAATGTTTTATTTCATCACACTCTTCGACACCATTATTTTCATAACACTCTTAACAAAAACAAAATGTCCACTACTGCATTGGGCAGACCACATAGCTGCAATTTGTCAAAAAGAGCGCATTTTCAGGCATTTTCGGTTGTGACTTCCCACGTTCAAAAGGCTATTTTTCCAAATCGGATGAATATAACTTAATAATTAAGTGATTACTTTTTTTAGAATGAATCAATGTGTATGAAAATAAAGAAAACTAAAAAATTGTATGTTCAAGTAGCACACCACTAAACACTCCGTTTTGTGTAATGTGGGTAGAGTATCCGGTAAAAAACATACCGTCGATTGTAAGCAAAGTGTTTTGGGCATGGTGAGTAGCTATTGTTGATGTCAAATGTTAATATTGCAAATGAATAGTGCAAGACAATGTTCGATATCTGGAATATCAGAAAATAAATTGGAATCTACAAATAAATAGGCCTTCGGAAGTACTCCTTGCTCGGATAGGCTCTGGGTTTTACTGTCGGGTGGAAAAAAGTGGTTGGTGGTGCTATTACAAGCCTGTATCTCAAAATCTATCCGACGGTATCAAATTACCGTATTTTTAAAATTTTCATCTTTTTTGATATAGAAATATCCTTCAAAACATAATATGATGACGTGGGGTTGAAAGTTGAACTTATTTCAAGTCAAGTTAGCGTTGTATTTCCAATGGGGGCGTTATTGGTGGTGTGCGCCCATATATGCTTCATATTGTGAAGAGTTCCAAATCAAGTATCGAGTAGCCAGGCCAAAAAAGGCCTGTGAAGTGATGGGAAATTCAGTAGAGATAAGGGGAACATGCCCCCTAATCAAAATGAAAAGTGCTGAAAAAAACAGTGGTGCTCACTATTAGAAGTACCAAAAACTTGGTGCCCACGCCCGAATCGGATAACTCATGCTATGCTACTATGGCCTTGTAATGAATTGGGCATAAGGAAATTAAGAAAAAGCTTATGTCTTCCAAATTTGAGGAGATATGATAGCCCCTCTAAGTTACTATTTAATTTTTTTTTAGCACCTCAAAACCTCTCGCAGTGCACACATACATGCCTTGGATTTCTTCCAGTACTCGTGAGCATGTGATCGGTACCACTATGAATTAGAAGATTGTATTAACCTAACGCGGCCGAGATGCAATGAGACGCGAACGAAAACGTGTTACCGGTCGGAAACTGTTTCTCGTGCAATCTCGGCCGTCAAAACTATTTTTGGTCGCGCAAAATGATATCATTGGCCCTCATTGCATCGGGGCCGGCTTACCGGAAAAATGAACGCGATGTTTTCTTTGCATTTGGGCGGTCTTTACGGAAAATGGCGCGATGTTCCTCATGGGCATTTGGGCCGTCTTTAAGGAAAAGGACGCGATGTTCCTCGTTAAATTTGGGCCGTCTTTACGCAAAATGATGCTATGCTTTTCACTGCATTCGGACGGTTTGCCGAGAAGGCGCAAGCTTTCATCAGGCGGTGGACACTGTACAAATGCCATGACAATTTCGATTTCGATGGACCGTGATAGCGCCACCATTTTCGATACGCTATTTTTTAATTATGCCATAAACGTATTCATGACGTTACACCGGAGCATGACGTAGCATAATAGCGCCACGCACGATATGATGTAGCGTAATAGCGCCACTCACGACTGGCGGAAATATAAGACTACAAATTTCATGCAGATCAATGTGCAGTACGCATCCATTATTTATTTTATTATTTACCCTGATTTTTATTGCAGTCGCACGCGATGTTTCTCGTTGCATCTGGGAAGTCTTTCCGGTCAAAAGGCGCGAGTTTTTCGTTGCATTTCTGGGCCGTCTTCCGGGAAAATGCGGATTGTTTTTCGTTGCATTTGGGACGCCTTCTTCCGGGAAAATGACGCGATTGTTTTTCGTTGCATCTGGGCCGTTATGGACTTTACGCTACGTAATCCTGTACCGGGAAAAACGGCCGAGATTCAATAAAACGCAAACTTTGGCTCTCGTTGATATGGGCCGTTAATTTTAAAAATAAAAATAGATTGCCTGTCGTTGCATTGGGGCCGTCGGCCGGCCAAAACGACCCCGTCCGGGTTTGTAGGTTAAAGAGGCATTTTAATGATCCCCGATTACCTCCACACTAAGTTGAGATTTTTGTCTCATCTGAACCTTGTCCTTAAGGCTTGTATTGTGTCTAATCTTACATGCAAATGTGACTCTTTTACCGGGAGATGGAAATTTGTAATTTTGTATTTTCTGTTTGTAAAACAGACAGAAGAAAGTACAACACAGTGGCTTGTGAGCCCAGCTGTTTGAAAGTCGATTTATTATGACAAAAAACCAGAATTAAACACAAAAATATATCAACAGCAACACACTTTTGACAACTGATTTGGATTATTTGTTACATTCATCAATGTGTCAGGAAACTTTATTGAAAGTTTCATTGGTGCAAATCTTGATTTCTCTATTTAAAATCTAGTTTAACATGTCTCTCTATGAAGATAAGAATGGACATATAGAGGTGCTATAACCTACAAATCATGACCTTTGTAGGCCGATAGCAAGATTCCCGCAATGGATTTTCCTGATTTTGGCAGAGGAAAATAGCTCTTGCATATCTCTACTTAGTATCTGTGTCAAAATAAATGTGTCTCGCCACTGCTTAAAATTGCTAAAAATAAAAGAGACAAGTAGTAGTTAACCACTGTGTTAATCCGGTTTTGTCTCACTAAAAGGGGGGTGTCCGGATTAACCTCACATTCAGCAAATACTGCTGTGTAAGGATTAAATGGAGCAAAATGTTGGTTAGAAATGTATGTGAAAGTTGCCACCTGCGTTTAATATGTGAGGCTGACCAATAATTGCTTTTCTTGTTTGAACTAATTAGTCATTAAAAAAGTTGGCCAGTGGTAATGAAGGTATGAGTGATGATATTTTGAAGTGTCATCCTGATGTGTCAGCAAGAATACATTGATTATTCAAGTTAACTATTAGATGGCAATTATTCAAAGGTTACACCTCCAACTTTTTCTTTTGAAATGGGAAAAAAATGTTAAAAGAATGCAATTGCAGTGTAATGATTTGTTTCTGGGCAGAGAGGGAGAAATATCAAAGGTGAAAAATAATAACGAAAATGTTTGCCACTCATTGACAAGGAATTGTTCAAGGCAATGAAAGTTCACCATGGGGGGGGGCCCAGGCAAAATACAGAGTGAATTAAAAAAAATGTGTGCATATAAAAAAACACAAAATTTGATCCTGACTGTTTACTCAACTGTGACTAGTTGATATTTTCGTGATCTGCACATTCTCGACTTTATACGCTGAAAAAAATGACATAAATTTTGGTGAAAATGAGGGTAGTATAAAGAATTTTGACGGCTGTCCAGAAAGATTTGTCCACCGATATTCAGACAAAATACTGGAACTGAAACCCAGCTTGTAGCTGTGTAATTCCCATTGTAAGTTTGTAAAATGGATAGCTGTGAAGTCTTTCTATCTACCTGATTTTTTTCACCAAATTCCTTCATTTTTCCATCCTATAAAGTTGAAAAATGCAGATCAGAAAACAGCAAATGCGTCACAGTTTGAGTAAACAGTCAGGTCAAATTTGTGTTTTTTTCATGCACAATTTTTTTTTGATTCACTATGTCTCTTCGATTTGGAGACTGAAGACCTCAAATGCTCATCAGAAAATTTAGTAGAATTTTTCAGAACCTACTGAGTTCCTTATCATGAGTGGTGGTTGGTTTGTGATTGTGCTGAAATCGGGTATTTCTAGATCTCGATTTTTAGATAATTTCAGCAAATTACCATCTTACCCCCGTGTGCAACATCCACTAGCTATTCCCCTGCTTTGCAATGGCTTTTGCCCAAACAGGTGAGGTCTCAGAATGAGAATTGGGGGGGGGGGACACTTCACATCCACTAGCTAGGGTACTGGCGTTTTGCCCAAAAAAGGGAGTTCTCAGAGTAAGAATTGGAGGGTGAATTTGATATACTTCACTCCACTAGCTATACCACTGCTTTTCCCAAAAAGGAGGTCTCAGAATGAGCATTTGGGGGTGGGGGCACTTCACCATCTTACTGTGTGCCGCCATCCACTATCTATTTGGGGGCAATCTACATGGCAGCGCAGATCCAGCTCGGATCAATCCATTTCTTCATAGACCATTTGCGCCTACAAGGCAACAACCAACTTGATCCAGATCTGCAACGGGCGTACGTGTGTGTTGCATGCTAAGGTTACGCGTAAGTATTTCTTTGTATTACCAAGGGTACGCGTAGCATTTGTACACTTTACGCCTTCGAAAGGTCCGCCATACTTATCGCACTCACTGTGCCAAGTTCTTAAAGGTCTCCCATGATCTGGATCTTGATCTGATCTCGGGGAAACGGATTGATCGGGATTTGCACTGCCTGTAGATTGCCCCTATGTCGCTGGCTTTTGCCCAAAAAAGGGAGGCCTCAGCATGAGAATTGGGGGAGCACTTCACCATCTTACCCCCGTGTGCAACATCCACTAGCTATTCCACTGGTTTTTGCCCAAAAAAAGGAAGTCTAATGAGAAAAGTGTTACTTACAATATAAATAAAAGACAACAGTGTATGTTAAACTGCCCTCAACATGTTATGGTATGCATGCAAAGTGACTTATGGATGCACTTGAGTGAGGTTAGTCTTTTGGTCTCATTACTGCCTTTTGTATAGGTCTGCACATGCAAAAGTCATTGGAAATTTTGAAACCCTTTCCAAGTCCCCCTCAAAAATGGTATATCCCAGGAGATATGTGAAAGTAAAAAATGTTGTCTATGCCTAAGAGGTTTTGATTATTAAGGTCAAGTGAACATGGGAAGTTTTTCTGTCCAGCAACATTAACACTGCAACTGTTAACATCATTAACATTCTGGCACATGGTGGAGTTTCATAATGTTTCAGTGCATTTAAAGACACTATCAGCGATTTGAAAAATATTTGAAATTTGCAGGAATAGCTTCAAAGTGAAGGATAAGTCTGTAGAATTCTCATAAGTTACCTTTTCCAACTGAAGAATTGACAGAAAAGGAAGAAAACGGCAGTGTTCCAAGATACGATTCCCCATTCAATTACGTGTTGTAGTAAGTGTCCGAACGGACAGTAATGACTAAAATTTCCGATTCTGTCCTTATTAGGTTGCTTCTGGTCTTATCATTTGCAGGGTATGTTAGGATACCTGTACTTGTTACATACATGCAAAAATCTGATTTTTGATGATTTTTTTGATTTTCTGATTTAGCAAATCACTGATAGTGTCTTTAAGGTCAGTGCCTTTTTGAAATGAAACCTCAAGTGACTGTGACTGGATAGGGTTTGGAACTTAGTATTATTACCCAAAAGAAGCTATTCTAGTCATACAAATGATGAATCTGACTCAGCCACATAGCCAGCCTGGTGGTTCTGAGGGGGCAATTTCAGAGTAGGTACAACAAATGTCCCAATCACGAGCAAACATTTCCCTGTCACAGGCCAAAAGAATCTGGAAAAGGGCTGATCCATGTCTCACCTCACAATTTTTATCCCTTGACTCATCTCACATTTTATCCATGTCTCACCTCACAAGTTTTATCCATGTCTCATCTCAGGTTTTATCCTTTTTTTTTTTTTTTTTTTTTAGAAAAGGAAGAAAACGGCAGTGTTCCAAGATACGATTCCCCATTCAATTACGTGTTGTAGTAAGTGTCCGAACGGACAGTAATGACTAAAATTTCCGATTCTGTCCTTATTAGGTTGCTTCTGGTCTTATCATTTGCAGGGTATGTTAGGATACCTGTACTTGTTACATACATGCAAAAATCTGATTTTTGATGATTTTTTTGATTTTCTGATTTAGCAAATCACTGATAGTGTCTTTAAGGTCAGTGCCTTTTTGAAATGAAACCTCAAGTGACTGTGACTGGATAGGGTTTGGAACTTAGTATTATTACCCAAAAGAAGCTATTCTAGTCATACAAATGATGAATCTGACTCAGCCACATAGCCAGCCTGGTGGTTCTGAGGGGGCAATTTCAGAGTAGGTACAACAAATGTCCCAATCACAAGCAAACATTTCCCTGTCACAGGCCAAAAGAATCTGGAAAAGGGCTGATTTAACATGAATGTCCATGTTTTATTTCCCGATTTCCCCTCAAAAAGAATGTTCAGAGGGGCACTCTATGCCCCCCCGCCCCCACCTGGCTAAGCCACTGAATGTCTTACCTTGTCTCACCCCAGATTTTATCCATTATCTCGACCACCTCACAATTCAAGTTGTTTATCCCTTGTCACAAATCACATTTTATCCATGTCTCACCTCACAATTTTTATCCCTTGACTCATCTCACATTTTTCCCATGTCTCACCAACAAGTTTTATCCCATGTACTCATCTCAGGTTTGGTTTTTATCCATGTTCTCCCCTCACAAATTTTATCCCTTGTTTCATTCACATTTTATCCATATCTCACCTTGCAAGTTTTATCCTTGTCTCATCTCACAAGTTTTATCCCTGTCTCATCTCAAAAGGTGATACCTTGGCTAATCTCACAAGTTTTTATCCCGTGTCTCACCTCACACAAGTTTTATCCCTGTCTCACCTCACAAGTTTTATCCCTTGTATCATCTCACAAGTTTTAGCCCTTGTCTCATCTCACAAGTTTTATCCCTGTCCATATCACAGTTTATTCCCGTTATCTCATCTCACACATTTTATCCTTGTCTCATCTCACAAGTGTTTCGCTGTATCATTCACAAGGTTTTATCCCTTGTCTCATCTCACAAGTTTTATCCCTTGTCTCATCTTCTCACAAGTTTTATCCCTTGTCTATCTCACAAGTGTATCCATGCCGCACCTCACAAGTTTTATCCTGTTAATCTCACATTTTTCATGTCTCACCCACATTTTCACCTCAAATGTTTATCCCTTGTTTAAATCTACACAGTTTAATCCCTTGTTAAATCTATATTTTATCCATTTCTCACTCGCAAGTTTTTATCCCTTGTCCACCTAAAAGTTTATCTTTACAATTTTTTATCTATGTCTAACCATTTGGTCTACCTTACAAGTTTTTCCCTTATTCACATCAATTGACCCTTTGTCTCGCCTCTTACATTTTTTTATCTGCCTTTTCCCACCCAAGTATTAGAATTATATTAGGAATTCGGATATAGTGTTTGTGATTGCAATGAAAGAGGCTTCAAAAATAAGACGCTGCAGCTAGAGCAATATGCCAATATGAAAACGTTGGCAATCATGCGGCCGATTGAGCTAATATTGATTCTTCGTCAATACAAACCATCATGTGATAACACCTTGTTTCAAATTAAGAGTGTGTTTCACACATAGAGTCACAGACGATGTTTGTAATTGAATGAAAATAGTATTGCCTATTTCGACAGGGCGTATGTGATAGCACCAAGATCCCATTGGGAGAATCTGTTTTATTCACAGGGATAGATACCATAATTTGGAAAAATGTCTAGACTGCCTGTTTTATCTGGCCAAAAATTACCCTCTCACTATTAGAATAACATTATTGTCCCCACAGAACAGTTTGGATGGGACCTGTGACACCCCGGTTCTGTGGGGTGTGGTTAACATTGTGTGTGTGTGTGTGTTGAGCAGGTATGCTTTTTGACCCACGGACCCGCCCGACACCCACAGAAATTATTTTTATTCTGATCAATAGTCCTCGGAAAGTTTTCTTGTCCATGGATGTTTCCCGTTGTGCATTGTAGTGTATTCTGTCATGACAATAGCCAGTACTTTGATGTCAGTAGAAAAGAGGAAAACAAGACTCGTGTCTGTCTGTGTGTCTGTTCACCCTCACTCTCTCATTTTTTCTCTCCCTTTTCTCTCTCCTATTACTCTCGTAAGATTGATATCAAGAAAGAAGAAAAGTTGGATTTTGCGATTTTGGCGATTTGGGGCCAAAAATACCTTAATTTGGGGGGAAAATCAGCAAATTGGGGCCAAAATTGGTTACATCTCTAAAGAAGTTCAACTTGCAACGCCCTATTTCACTTTCCCCCCAAAAAATTTCACTTTGCCCACACACCCCCCCCCCACCCCCAGTTTTCCCCCAAGAAAAAGAGGTGGTCTGGCGTTGCCACTGCTCTCTGGACTGCATTCATGTTAACATCACATTTTCGATATCCATAATTATGATAACAGCTCATTTACACATTTACCATAGCAGTTTAAAGGTATACACTTTGATTGTAAGCTTGCCCTCCTTTTAATCATGAAGTGTAGTTGTTTGATTTGATAGTATATGAAAAACCGTTCATTGTAAAGGTCCATGGCACGATTGCTAATAGCCTCAACAGACGTCCCTAGATTTACTGGAAGTGTCAACATTTTGGTTTCAGAAGAAAGCTACTATTTTTCTAATTTACCCTGGGAAATCTTTAGAAGCCAATCGGCTGTGTGGGTTGGAAGTTATGAGCGAAACCAATCTGAATTTTACACAGTACTCTATTGGGATTACCAAAATCATGTTTTAGCGCTCCCATCAAAACGGATTGAAATATGGGAGTGAAACTTTACAGATGGGGTTTGTGGGAGGAAGGCCAATTCTATCAAGATGAAAACTTCAATCCTTAAATCAGGCCATCCCCCTTTAATATTACAAAATCTACAAAATTCAGCCTCCATATCCATTTATTTGGAGATAGAGAGTATCAACTTCCGTTTTAGTGGTTTCAATGATATTATCGAACTATGATTCTATAAAGCCATTGCAAGCTTCAGCTAGATTTAGTATAAAAACCGCAGAATTCCTGCTGTTCAAGTTGAAGTGAGCAATGCCCTGAATCAGGACTCTTAAAGGAGAGGAGGATTGCCCATTTTAAAAAAAATCCGGAAATCACTCCAATTCACACCGACTATTGGGAGGTAAGTTTATGGGAGATAAGGTCTACTCTATGGACTGGAATATATTAAAGGAATGGTCCGATTTTACAAAACTTTGTAATAAAATTCCATATCTGAAAATTTTAATAATACACAGTGATTAACTGGTACTGTCTATACTTCACTTAACCCAAGCACCCTCCGCGTCTCTAGCGTATATCCCGGATTGAAGGGAAGGGGTTGGTAGATTAAAGGATAGAAGCTGAAAGAAGATTCAAACTTGAATGGGAATCGAACCAGGGGCCCAATTCCCATGACCCGGGCGAGCAAAGCATGGGGGTTTGGTCGCTGGACTGGCCAGCAAATTCTTGCCAGTTCGGTGGACCATCTATTATAACTTTTTAAATGATTGCACAACCAAGTCTCATAACAAATCTTTCTGAATCAGCCTTGAACAAGGATATGAAAAAGGATATAAATTAGTGCACATGATAATAAGAGCTGACGTGAGGAAAACCCATTGAAAGACCGATGGCAAACATACTCTATGCCTTAATTTGTCAATTTCAATCTTCACCTTAAACACAATTTACGTAAATTAGTCCCAGATACATTACATACATTGATTTCCAATCAATTTTTTCAGGCCTAAACCAGGCAGATGTTGTATACCAATCACCATTTCACAGTACTTGGCAATGTCCTTGTTTGTGTACTTAGGACGGATAATGTTTTGACTGTGAGTTTATAGGTTAATAAATGGCTGGTTTCCTTGTTCTTTCTTTAAGGATTGCCCAATTGGCAGGAGTGGTTGGTTCGCAAGTACAGGAGCTGGCACCGTCAAGGAGGATACCGGTCTGGGTTGTCCTGGGTTGGCGCGTTCACAGCGCTCATGAATCTGGGACACAGGTTTAAAAGACAACGACAAGTGGGGATTAGGAAAGGGTTAGGGGTTCAATCCCGAACAAGAAGGTATGTAACCTAGGGAGGGGGAAGTCCCAACTATTTTTGATTGGTATGGTGCCATACAAGATTTCAAAGAGTGGGGGCTTTGGAACTGATTTTGGAACTCAAATCAGGGTTCTTCCAAATCGAATTTAGACCATCTGGTCTCTTTGGAACTCAAATTTTAGGATTCCCAAACTGATTTTGTTTGAATCTGGGGCTTTGGAACTTGACAAGATTTCACAAACATTTTGGGTAGCTGAGATCAGCCAATTTACTTTGAGTCTTGTCCCTCCAGTTTCTTCCTCCCAGTTGCCTTCTCCAGTAAAATCCTTAAAGTTCTTAAATTACCACTGCTGGGACAAAAATTATACAAATATTATGATTTTTCCCCATTGTAAATATTTAAAAGATCTGGTACAGTCTCTCTGCCAGATGCCACACCTATGTAAATAAATTTTAAAAAAACACTGAAAACTTTTTACAAATCATAAGGAAAAATTAGGAACTGTTGAAGTAAAAAAAATCAGAACCATGTCAGCAGGAGCAGAGAACAGTCATGTAAGAGCATGAATTGTCATATATATGAGAAATGTCACTTTAATGCAATGAATGATCTTGTTATCCCTGTGAGCTGTCTCATTGCCATTATAGGGATGTGTCAAACTCCATTTGGACATATTTGAGATAAATAACATGGCCTTTTCAATTGAGTGGATTACTGGCTGGGGTTGTAACCATTTTCAATGTTTTATTGTATGAGCTTTATTTTTGAGGTGGTTCTATTTTTGACAAATCTGTGAAACTTGAGCATGGGAATGTAAAGGCACATGAAAATGTATTAAAGTGTCATCTTCAGATTTCTAAATTTTTAGATTTTATATGTGTGTGTGTGTGTGTGTGTGTGTTGCAATTAAAGATTAAAGAGTCCCCTGACTTACCAAAATAAAGTTGAGATTTTCATATCATCTGAACCATCGGCCTGATAGTACTTATGTGTGCCTAATCGTACATGCAAATTCAGTCTACACTGGAAGAAATTCACAATTTTGTATTTTAAAATGGACAGAAATTCAAACATTTGCTCATAACATCAAAGTGTACAGTCAAAATCAACTGAAATTTTAGAAATGACCTTTTTTTAAAGGGGCATTTCGTGATCCACAACCTCGTCCCCCGACTTGCCTAAAAAAAGTTGAGATTTTCATATCATCTGAACCGTTAGCCTTAGTAATCCATGTGTACCTAATCTTACGTGCAAATTCGGTCGTTATCTGTAAGATATTTGCAATTTTGAATTTTCTGTCCGTAAACGGACAGAAATTACAACACAGTGCCTATGGGACCGTGGGAAACAAGCGATTAATCATAATACAAAACCGCAAGATCGGGTTCAACTCAAACTTTGTGAATAAGCTTTTCTCAGGAATATCTAGTGAACAATGAATAAAACAGAAGGTGTTGAAATCACAAAATGCACCTTTAAGGATACCTAGTGAACCATAAACAAAAGTTGAAGTGCTAGGATAATGAAATGCACCTTTAAGAATAGAAATTTCCCAAAACTGGTGTATTGTGGGATGACAAAGAGTATAAAGTGAGTATGCCAAGTAAACCCATACAAAGTTTGAAAACTTGAAAATCACAAAAATTGTGTACATCAAAATAATGGCTTCTAATATGGCATTTCCCTGGACAAAATCGGAATATGTCAATTTTCTACTGGTATTTCTAGTTTGGGTGATTGACAGATGGTTTGTTGATGGAAATTGATATACACATGTAGAAATTAATGTCAATGTAGTAAATTGTGATGGTTTGTACATCTTGAAGGGTGTGGTGAAGTGGTTTGGGGGCTCTGGGAAAGGGCAAAGTGGGTTTTCACTAAATAAAACAGGAGTCTTGGATGCTTTCTTGGATGATTTTTTATTTTGATGAACAAATCTTAACCTAACCGTCGAGAGGAAGGGAAGGGGTAAAGGTATAGAAGCTAAAGAAGATTGGACATCCTTGGCGGGATTCGAACCCGGGGCCTCTGGCGCATCATTCCCATGAACAGGGATGGCAAGCCATGAGGGAATCGCTGGCCCGGCCAGCGATTTCGTGCCCATATGAGTGTTGGTACGAGGACGTCCATCTTAATCTTTTGGACTTAGTGCAATTTTCTAGCCTCACGCATTGAGTTTTTAGAGTGAGTTTTGGTCCGGGAATAAGGGATAATTATAATGTGGTATAATAACAGTGTCATGGGATACTGTGTCAAATAAAAATTCCATATTTGGAATTTTATTACGAAATTGTGAATTTCTCTGTGAAGGACATCAACTTGAGCTTAGCTACTTTGTGATTAGTATGTAGACAAGCATTATGTATATGCAAAAAACACCATTTGTTAGAAAATTGAGGGCAGTATTTTCAGGAAAACTCTGAGTCAGCCTTTAATTGCATTATTTTTATGCCGATATTTAAAAAAAGTATAGGAAGGTGCATGATTTCATTAGTTTTTTGACATTTTGAACCAAATCAATGTTTTGCCTATTTTTCTGCTGGTTGTGGATGTCAATCTTCTGTCAAAATGGAAACAGAATGGACTAACTTTGCAAAACCTCCTTCGAAAAATAATCAAAAATGACAGGTCCTCTAGATATCAGGTCAAGTCCAGTTCAATACCCAAAATTGTTAAGTCTAAAAATACATTTAGCCATTTAATGTCTTTTCAATTTGGCAGTTTTGGCATGGTGCATGACGGTGACGGCAACGAATGCAAGAAATCCGGGGGCAAGATCATGTCGGCCACGCTATCGGGCAATAACGGTCGGTTCTCCTGGTCCAGGTGCAGCAGAGAATATCTAGAAAACTTCCTCAGGTGAGACATTGTGAGCTTGGTACATGGTGAGTAGTAATCCGGTGGCGGTTTATTCAAATAAAGGGAGGAAATTTGTGTAAGGCAAGAGGCTTAATAAGTGTGTTCACTGCTAGTCTAAATTCCAGAAAACGTAGCACCAATATTTTTGTCCCCGCCGAACGAAGTTCGGGAGGGGACTATAAAAGGGCTCCGTCGTGTGTCCGTTGTCCGTATGTCTGTATGTAGGAGGTCCAGTGATAAAATGTTTTAACCTGGAAATTGTCATATCTTTTTTCTGGATGAGCTAGAGTAGCCAAACTTTGGTATATTGTAGGAGGGGATACCCCCTACTCACCATGTAATTCATTCCCCAGGGTCCTCCCCTGGGTCTGTCAGGGGGTAGGGGAAAAAGAAGGTCACGGATAATAAAGGTTAATATTTGCACGGAACAATGTCAACCAATGTGCTCAAATTTATTGGCGTTCCGTAAGGGCTCGATTGCTTTGTAACGTGGTGGAAAGAAGCAGGTTGATGAGTTCTCAACATGATTAGATTTTGGATGTTTTTAAAAATATTAAAAAAAAAAAAAATGCATAATTATGACATTGTTCCGCAAGGCTTGTGTACAACTTTTTGGGAGTTCTAGGCAGTTCGCTGTAAGGCGTATAATGATGTACTTGGGTGGAAGGAAGCGGGCTGGTTCTGAGGAGTTCTCGACCTGATAAGATTTTGGGTGAATTTTTTTTTAGTTCTGGTTGTTACATGTGGGTCATTCATTTGGGTTGCCAACCTGTTTACATTTCTTGGAAAATGTGAAAATATGTAAAATTCAATGTTTCGCCGCTTTCCAGACCCCATATGGGTCCCAAATTTAAAATGTGGGTAAATGAGTTCTTTCAAAATAGTGCTTGCCAAAATGATGTATAAATTATCATGTTTTTATGAAATTTAGTGAAATGAATTTTAGGGGATTTTGCATGATGAATTTGAAGATTTCTTGAGTCATTTCTTGAGGAACCATTTCGTTCAAGTTATTTTTGGCAAGCTGGTGATGGCCCAAATTAAGGGTGGACTGGTGCAGTTTTAGTTGTTACTTATTGATCGCGATATTCGGCGGGGACATATTTTACGCACAGCAGTAATAGAGTGCCTTGTTAAAAATTACAGTGAGGTATTGAAACCAAAACCTTAATCCTATGATTAAGCCTAACTGGGGGTTCAAGAACAAAATTAAGGGGAGCTTATTTTTGGAAATATGACCAAAAAGGGCTGGGTGTGTTCATGTATACATATTTTCAGATGAGTGTTTATGATTTTTGCAGACTGCGTTGAAGTCTACTAGTTCAACATGTCTTCATATTATAGGATAAATGAGATTAATAGTAGCTTTCTTCTGATACCAAAATTTTGACCACTTTGGGTAAAATCTGGGGTTCCGGGGATGAGGCTATTAGCGATCAGACCATAGCAAATTTTGACCACTTTGGGTAAAATCTGGGGTTCCGGGGATGAGGCTATTAGCGATCAGACCATGGCCCTTTAATCACCACATCATGAAATTTGGGAAGTCTTGATATGTGCGATACCTTAAAGAGACACTGATAATATTTGTCCACCATCTGCCGACAAGCTCATCAAATCAAAATGGCTGTTAGCACTCTAGCCTTTTTATCTATCTCTATGTTAAACCCCATCTTTGGAACACTTAGCCAGTATCTTATACAGAAGGGGTGTAGATCGCACGTGTAGTTACCCAATGGGTGATTCCAACATACTTTCTCTGTGGAAGAATTTACCCAAATCTTCCATGGGGTAGTAAAGTGCAATCTAGATAGTCCATTTTTGCTGTGAATGAACTTTTGTATTTGCACAAAAGACGTGCAATTTAATTTGATTTACAGAAAATGAAAAATATCAATGCATATTGTTAGTTGAAATATTTTTTCATATGTGCAAAAGAAGTGTCATTTTTTCTGATTTTTCTCAATGGTAGTACTGACAGAGCGGCTTGCACAACCAACCAGCCAAGAACAATAGCAGAGTACCAGTTTCCAAGCAAACTTCCCGGAGAACTCTATGACGCAGATCAGCAGTGTCAGTGGCAATTTGGAGCAGGGGCAAGGCTGTGTTCGTTCAACTTTGGAAAGGTATATGAACATCCTTGTGTGTTTTTGTTGTTTACTCAGATTAAGACTAAATTTAAGTTTTCCAGAATAGGGTAGAATGGCTTGACATGCCCAGAGGGGGAACTAAACGTACGTGTGTTTAATTGTGTTTAGAGGGATTTGTCCGATTCGTTTGGAAATATTCATTTCAGACTTATTTTAACCCTTTGATTGTGGGATATATTTTTTAACTGAATAGGAAAGTCAAGTTTAAGTCAATAAATACCAGTTTTATTCCATCCTACCCAACATTTATTTAAACTAATCGGGACTCTAGGGCCCAGGGGATTCTTAAAGCAACACTGGCACCAGGACTGACACATTTTCAACAAAATATGAAATTCCTTCAATTTACTATCAAATGATAGGCTAGAAATTTTGAAAAATACAGATATATTTCACAAACAAAAATAATATACCACAAAACAGATATGGGCCTTCATAATAAGAGGCTAAAGACTAAAGACATCCAGCAATTTGTAGGCCAAATTTTGGGTTTGTTGTAACTTTAATCAACAAATGTGTCTATTACCATGAAAGTTCATCTGTGTTGGTAGAATTCATGTTAAAAAAGATTAAACTTGTAATCTCAACACAAATATAAATTTTTAAAATCTTGAGTGCACACTATTTTCCAAATGTGCCAGTGTCTCTTAAAGTTCCTCTAACAGTCTGGAAGAAGGACCTACATATGCCAAATGGTACACTTAGATGCAGATTGTGGACCAAATTAAACAAAATGTAGCATATTGGGGAAATTTTGGTTCCAGGTTGAAAAAAATTGCCTACTTTTCCAAACAATTTGAGAAAATGTTGAAAAAAATGGATAATCTATATGCCAAAAATGACATAAAAATGCTATTTATATCAGAAGGCTGAAAATGAGACCCAAATTAGGGCACATCCCATATAGTCATTCGTGCTGTGGTGTTACAAAGTAGTATCCTGATTTAATTTCTTGACAGGATATATCTATTTTCACACGAGAGGTTCATTTAAAGAGTTAACAGAATTCCCATGGCAAAATGAGGTATACTAATGTGTAACTATATTTATGATACATTATTTTGGCCATAATATGCCCAAAAGTTTGGTGGTAAAATCCATGCTTCCACTTGTGAACATGTGTGTGCAAATTCTGCTAAAAAGTTGAACTTTGTTGAGTTGAAGGACCTTCACATGCAACACACGTTAAACACGTAGACTTGAATTTGTTTCTGTTTGGTATTATGTAAAAAGAACAACAGTTTGACCATTATGTCTGACCTGCATTTGTGTTCAATATGTGCAAATATGTGTCGAATTTAACTTGTGATCCTTGGCTATTGTTGCGCTGAACTGTGAAAGAATTTTATTAAGTTAGGGGTGTGTGAGCGTAGATTAATGCATATTTGGTGAATATGCTTCCGAGGGGAGAATGTGTCAGTGTGACCCAAATAAGAGGACTTTAATTTGCTACACAATGTAGAGTAACATATGTGTGCTCCCCAAGAAAAAAAGTTTGGTCTTTTAATCCCTGCTTTATTCGAATAGAGGAATTCTGATTTTCCTCATTTTCTGGGAATGTTTACTTTAATATTGTGTTTTGATCTTGACATCCTTGAGTTAATGGATATTGGTTTCAAACTATTGATGAGGAAACTTTCCATTGGCCCTAGAGTGGGTTTGAAAACTTTAGACCCCACATTGATTGGTTAGTTGGGGGCTGTCATGTCTTAGAGCTTGTTATATCATTGATGGCATGCCATCTACGTTGATCTTGGCAAGGGAATACAGTTCTTGAAGAGAACATCCAAACACAGGTTTGATTTAATTTGGTCTATCCATCTGGTCCTAGGTCTTCCAGACATTGTTTTTCCTTTTACTTGTCCTTGCACAATGACTTTCTCTTGACAGTGTTCTCCTCAGACCAATGTTTCCGTAACCTGACCAGGTTTACCTGACCACTGTGAATTCAACAACCTTTACAGCTTTATTCCATTAAGGTGGTTGAATTCATAATGGTCAGATAAACCTGGTCAGGTTATGGAAACTCCCTTCCCAGACCCCATATACATGGTTACCATGAATTGATTTCAATTTTTCTACCTTTTTAGCAAAGTACAAGCTCTCTTCACAATTTAAGACCCGGGAAAAAAAGTTCTACTTATCACCCTGTACTACTTACATGTGGTATCGTTGTGCATTCCACTCCAATATATTAGATATAGCTGCTTATAATTGACAATAATGAAATTACGATATGTCCCCATGGATAACAAGGGTGTCAAGAGTAATCCCAAATTAAGGATAAGACAGATGGCTTTTTCTTAATCCCAATAAAGTAAGGATTCATTACATGATTACGTTGAGAGCCAGCAAGTGTGACGCCAATTACGACTATCTCCAATGTGATTGACACACTCCCGTGTGCTCCAAATTGTTACCCATCCTAAGTCAATTTAAAATGAAAGTGCATATATAGTGACAATAACAATGTGCAGATACTATATGGTTTGCTATTTTCACATTGTTTTATTTTTGTGCTTTTTCAAAAGCAAAAAGTAGAGTGCAAATTTAAAAACCCACAAATATTTTGACCTGTAATTTACTCTTTATGTTATTGAAACCACAAATTCCCAAGATGGCATAATTGTTCAATAGTGTAAGAATGTAAAATACTAACCCTGCGAAAATGAACTAGCTGAACAGTCCATGCAATGTCAAACCGTGATTAATGTGATTGATTTACTCTAAGCTGGTATAAAACAATAGATTGAAAGATTACCAATAGGCGATTACCTCATTGCTATTTGGGGTCTAGTATAACTTGCGAATTTCTGTAGGCTTTTTCATCCTCAAAACATGATTTTGTAAGCCCTTAGAGTACTGTGTAAACTTAATATTGGTCAACCAAAATGGGACATTTTTGCTCATAACATCCAAACTGAACATCTTTTAGCCCTAGTAGCTTTCTGTAGATGCCAAAATATTGACCACTTCGGTAAAATCTGGGTTTCAGTGGATGAGGCTATTTGCGATCGGACATGGCCCTTTAATAAATTGTTCTGTAAGCTAATAGCTGAAAGCTTTGACACATTAACTGAAATGAATGAAAGGTACTTTCTGAAATGAATATATAGCACATAAAATGCATAGTAGCATAAACTGAGCTATTCTAAACCCGGGTTCTAAACTTTTGTAACTGATCAGATCAAAATAGCCATTGCCACTAATACTGTGGTGAAAGAAGTTGAACCTCTAATAGGTTATTTTCTGAAATGCATAAGCTATTTATATTTCATGTTATACGGGAAGTTTGTATGCATGTTTAAGTTAATTCAGATTGGCAAATTATGACCCTGTCATTTTGGGAAACTTTGTAATATCAAACTAATTGAGTCATCTAATTTTGTAATTCAAAGGGATGATATATATAAAATAGGAAGGAAGAGGAAAAGGAAAATGTGTACAAATATGTATCCAACACCCACTCAGTCATTTAAAGGCATATCAATGATTTGCTAAATCAGAAAATTCTTCTTTGAGTATCCACAAGTCATTGGTAATGGCTTGTGGTGGTGTCAGGATTTATTCAGCTGAGTAAGCTTATCCAGGGCCGCGTGTATCCATGATACGGACGCTCCTAATATGGCCCGCTTTTGAGGCTGGGGGAAGATAGGGAACAGTCAGGGGTTTTCACCCTACTCTTAGTCGAAACTGGCTGCAATGTTTATGTACAGTTGTGACGCTTTATATTCAGGACCGACTGCTTAACATCCCCTCCAAAGGATGGGATACTTTCATGATTTATTTGGCCAATTCCGAGTGAACCATGGAGGAGAGCGGTATTCTCTTTTTAAAAACTGGTATACATATCAAATCCAGAATTGAGTTCCCAGATAAATCCCAGCAAGTGTCCCCACCATATTTCGAACCCAGGAATTTTGGTAAATTTGTGCCACAGGCAAGCACCCAACCACTAGGCCATGCTCCCCCCCCCCCCCCCCGAAAAGAAAAATAGATTATTAAAAATTTGAATTTTGCATATTTGTGGAGGGTAGAGGTGGTCTAACACTCTACAAGTGTTAAAATTGAAAGCGCCCAAATAAGAGTAAAATTTGATAGTTTAGTCAAAATTGGCTTACGGACAATTTAAGTTACCGTACATGCAGTTGAATGGGGCTTCACATTTGTAGAGTACAGCTATTTCTCTTATGATATTTCTACAAAATCTTAAGGCATTTCTACAAAATTTAAATTTTTTCATGTTCTTGAAGAATCATTGAAAGTGTCTTTAGATTGTATTTGTATTGGTTCGTCATTGTCTGCAAACTAACAAAAACATATTTTTAACTAGTCTGTGGATCAGATGTACCAAAAACACTATAATTGATAAGCACTGATTCATTACGCTCGCACTCGTCTTTTATTTAATTAATTTCAATTTATTTTAGTCATTATGTCAGTCTATCTGGTGTCATCGGGACGAGCGGAGATGCGAGACCAAATTTCTACCAGCGGCAGACGGCACAGGCTGCGGAACAGGAAGATGGTGTATACAAGGCGACTGTGTCAGCCGGATTAGCAAAGGGCCCCCTCCCGTTGACGGGGAATGGTCAGAGTATGGTGAATATTCTGATTGCTCGCGAACATGCGGCGGAGGAGTGCAGTTTAAAGAACGACAGTGCAATAACCCAAGACCACAAAATGGGGGTAGATATTGTGAAGGCGCAAGCAGGATATACCGAATGTGTAATATACAAGTAAGTCACATCACCTGATTGTTTATTTGCTTGTATTTTTATAATGCTTAAATCTTCTTTTATAGAGCATTCTGAACTGCTTCTGTATTATTTAAATTTCCTCAATGCATTAATAGCAGGATAATTCTACAGCTCTATAATTTTTGCTATCTTTAAACACATTTTAAAGGCCAGAAATTCTCAAGTGTGGTTTGTGTAGATGTAACTCTGAGAGTCAGGAAGTAGGACTCAAATCTATACCAATTTTAACAAAAATGGCCCCAAAGCTATACTGGAAATGAAGATTTTGGGCCAAATTTAATGCAAATTTGGCACTTTTTTCTTTCAAAATTGGTGACTGTTTTAGCAAAATTCTTTTGGGGAATTTTACTGTTAAGTTTGGCTCCAAATTTAGAAAATTGGCTTTGTTTTTCAACAGATGTTAGAAAATGTTGAAAAGGTGATATATCTCTTTAGCCAAATTGGCATGAAAAACAGTGTCATCCATACAGCAGAAGTCTGGAAGTGAGACCAATATTGGTGACCCATGTGCAATTATTCTTGAATGCTCTGTATTGGTCCTGCAATCTGTAGAATTCACAATAAAGTTAATGCATCAAGGATTGAAGAAAACCCATAGCATGATCCAAACTATTTGCTTGTAAGAAAATTTACACAATTTGTCCCTTTGTAATTCTTATTTCGCCTTTGTGAGCCAATAATTGACTAGTGGTGTAATACATTTGTTTTGATTGGGTTACCAATAATGTTGTTCAATAGGAATGAAGTTTGACTTGTAAATTGCAAAAATTCTTGAGCAGCATCAGAAAGCAAGTTTGCATCTTAAGGTAATCTAGGTCTCCAAGTGCCTTGGATATGAACCTGAGCATCACTCATTACTTTGTTGTGACTCACTCCCTAGGAAAATATCACCGTATACGCTGAGAGTTGATACTTAACCCCTCGAGCAATACCTGTCTTCCATAAAGAATATCTGATTGGCTAATTACACCATGTATTCCTTTTAATAACCAATTGAAATGCAGCTTTCAAATATTTAAGCTCTAGCCCTTTGCTGATTGGTCACAATGGAACGTAAGCATTTTTTGAGCCAATTAGCAGAGAGATTACTAATGGGGTTAGGTAGAGTATTGCAAGTCGTTGTGAGCCTTGAAAGCATCACATCCCTCTTGTAAGTATGAAAAATGTGTGTTTGGTTATAAACAGTCGAAGTGCGATAAGTCACAAGCTATTAGTTTTCAACACTCGTCTTTCATATTGGGCCGGTTTTCCTACATAACCGCTTATTTGATTGCAATCTTGCGTATTAAATCTTTGTTATTGGTAAACGGAGTGGTGTGGAGAGAGGTGATGACCAATGGTGTGTGATCTGTCTGTAAGGTTTTTTCAGACCCTGGGAAAAAATTGGATATTCTGATGAAATGAGTACTTGAGATTGGTATGGAAAAGGTGTTTTAAAGTAGGGGTAAAGTGGTTGGACGAACCCCCAAATGATGGGATTTGGAAGATATCCAGGATTTTAAAATCTCTGGCACTTATCAGTTTTATGAGACTGTTGATAGTATAATGTGAACTGTAGATATTTTTGGCAACAGATGTTCTAGTTCAAATTCTATCGTGTACCAGCTGTATGACTTGATATTCATGGATATCTGTTAAAAATCTGAGAATGAAGGGACTTCTTAGCAATTATAGTGGCCTTTCTGCAAGAAACTGCCTCTTCTGAAATACACTCATTATGTACTCTGTGTTTGTAGAACTTTAAACATTTAAACTTACACCCCAAATGCGTAAACTTGTATTTTGATTGATGAAGAGCTTATTTGTTGGTTAGGAGGGTTGTGACAATTAGCGACCCTGGGTCACTAGTGACCCTGATGAATTCATCAGACTTGTACGGAATAAACTGCAGAATTATGGACATTTGCATTGCTAATTGGCTAGTAAACTACACCTGTGAATGGTAAAGCTCCAACTTATCTACGTGTCGCATAAGAAGGAATTTTCTAATTAGAATAATTAATATCGGATCCCAATAATAATTCAACAGCTGCTGAAAATGTCACTGCAATATGAAATAACCGGGAAATAGGGCCATGTACATGTAAACTCTCATCCATTAGCTGTTCTGTTTGTTTTATGGAAATCAAGTTAGGATTATTTTGGTGAGATTGTGTTATTAGTCATGTCCACACGGAGGCTGAAACTCCGGAGTTTTCAAAAACTCTGGAGTGTCGATCGGGTTTTTTGGCCGTGTGGACGCATTCGGGGTTTTACACTCCGGAGTTTTATCGATGGTCTAGCGGGGTTTTATCCCCCTAAAAAACTTGGGGGTGAAACTCAAACTCCGATAACTCTCCGGAGTGTTTTGGAGTGTTGTGCCGTGTGGACAGCTTCGGGGATAGTGAATGGAGGTGACCTCGCAAGGTCAAAATTCCTGTGTTTGAATATAATGCGGTAAAGTCCACGGCTTCCGGTATGTTGACTTCTGGTCTACACTCCGATATGAGAAGCGGAGGAGAATGGTTGGGGGATGATTTCAGAGTTTTAGCCATCGTGTGGACACAATTTGGAGTGAAGTAAAATAATTGGATTAAATTTTCCCCTCCGGAGTTTCAAACCCTTGGAGTTTTGTGACCGTGTGAACATGGCTATTGATGGACAACAGAAATGTCACATTTCCAGGGCTGCGGTTGTATTAGAATCGGGGATCTTTGAACCTAATTACAAACCCCCTTCTCTTATGTTGCATGCACACTTTTGAGCATTACCGTTCACAAGTATAGTTTACTAGTCAATGACTAACCCAACTGTGCATAAATCTCACAAATTTTAAACAATTGGGGGTGATCAATAAATGCAAATCATGTGCTGTTATTGCTTTAAATTGGAAGGAACTGCTGTGTTAAAGACACTATCAGTGATTTTTCCGAAAGAGTCAAAAATCTATTAATTTTGCAGGAATAGCTTAAAAGTGAAGGATAAGTCTGTGGAATTCTCATAAGTTACTTTTTCCAACTGAAAAATTTACAGAAAAGGAAGAAAACGGCAGTGTTCAAAGATAGGAATCTCCATTTAATTACGAACGGACAGTTATGACTAAAATTTCCGATTTTGTCCTTATTAGGTTGCTTCTGGTCCTATCATTTGCAGGGTTTGTTAGGATACCTGTACTTGTTACAAACATGCAAAAATCTGATTTTTTTTTTTAGTTTTTTGATTTAGCAAATCTCTAATAGTGCCTTTAAGCTGCACATGTAGTTTACACTGTATGCTGTGTTTTTGGGTTAGTTTGTTGTTTCAAATGCACTGGATTAAGAAGCCTTTCTAATTCAAGTATAATTTTTATGTGTTGAACTGTCTGCAGCAGCCAGGGGTGGGTAACCTTATCTTTGATTCAATCAGACACTGCACTCATTCAATTGTGCAACCAACACAATAAATTGTAAGAAGTATCAATAGATGTTACTTCAGATTCCCAAGTAGCCAATACAGGGCTACTATTATCAAAGGGTCATTACCGTGGGGAAATGAACAAAGTTTAAATTTCAGGCATTATTTAAGCAAAGATTTGCCTAGGCCAGGTAAAAATAAAAACATGTTTGTTATCTGGATACTTTGGAAAAAAATAAAGAAGTGCTTAGGGACTGATCAATATTTATAATATGGGAAATTGGGAATTTTGTAGAAATACAAAATTTGTTTCCAGAAAAAAGGGTATATATTTTTTAGGTAAAAAAGGAGGGGGGATGATGAAAACACTTCAGAGATTGGGGTAATGTGAAATTTGTGAGTGTATGTGAAGGGCTTCATTTGTTAAATTTGTGTAGTGCCAAACATTAGCTGAGAACATTATGTATTTTTATCAGTGACAGCTGTGGATGCAAATCTGTTTTCACAAAACAAGGAGACAGCCCTTGCTATATTTCCTCTGCCCCCACCCCCAGTCATGGTGTAAAGTTAAAACCATGGACTTTTAAAACAAGGTTCATCACTACACAGTTTGTAAGACCAATTTTACACTTGAAAAAAAATTGAAGCCGTTACATAAAGGAAAGCAGAAAGTGGTAGGAAACATCTTATTTTTTCTAATTGACCTAAAGTCTGTCTCTTTACAAAGAAAACAAAGAAATCAACAAAATGGATAAAAATGAATGAATTGTGGTTTCAGTCGATGGCCAATCTTTTTTAGCATAACCAACCAATTGTGTCAGGGGACATCCCAGGTAATCTTAGCAGCAAATGATCCGGAACTCCCCTTTTTCCTGTCAAAATTAAAGCCGTTTGATTAAACTCACTATGAGTTACAATATGCTCATCCACCAAGGACACAGTTCAGTGGGTTGTACTTATACATACATTGACATGAACTGACCTTTTGTGATCTGGGTATCAGATATCATACCCCCAAACCAGGGGGTGTATTTTCTAAACACACTGGTGAATGGAAGATACTGAACTGTGCCAAGGGAATTGAGATTTTACTAGCTCATAGTGACTCTTTGTCAGGCTCAAGTTTGATATTTGGGGAATATGAATAAGGGATGCATCGTTCTAATAGTTGTAGGCCATGCAGACAGGAGTTGGAAATAATAGACTTGAAATGGTTGACTTGGGTTGCTTTTTTTGTAGTTTAAAGTTGAAATTTTTTATGTCCTCCCATAAAAATATTGTGATAAAAGCAAACATGCAGTTATGTCAATAGCTCAATGAGAGTCAAAAGTTGAAAGACTTAACGATTTGACAAATTTTTATTGGCGATTTTAAGCTTTCATCAAGGTCGCTTAGTTTTTGTTAAGCTTCTGGTTAGTCCCAGAAAAACTAAGGAAATAGTCAACTTATTGTGTACACATTGGTTAGTAGAAAATTCAAAGTACCAATCTGAGCTAAACACTTCCCATGTTGTGACAGTGCCGAATGATGGTGGCCAAGTTGACCAAGGCATGGTTTTACACTGTTGTTAAACCCTGTCCTTGAGCCGAGGAAATCGTCAAAAGTTTCCAGGAAGATTGTTGATTTTCACTCTTCATTTGGGTATTAAAGCGGCACTGGCACATTTCACAAAATATGAAATTCGTCAATTGCTTCAAATGATAGTCTAGGCCATTGGAAAGAACAGAGATATATTTACAAAGAAAATGACATACCCCAAACAGATAGGGACATTGATATGAGGTAAAGATTATCCAGGTAATTGTAGGCCAACTTTTAAGTTTTCCATAAACTTTATTCAACAAATGGTAGATTACATGAATATTTTTGACTCGTACTCACTGATAGATCAACACAAGGTTATAGAATGGTCAAACAGTGTGCATTAGCATGGGAAACCAGGCATACGGCGTGCGTGTGTTCTGTGTTAAACGCCATTTCGTCGTCTGCTGAATTCGCTGTCGCCGGCAGCGACGTTAAATTACAAAAACTCGTTTCCGTTTTTACCCATAAGTGACGATGATGTGGTCTTAATCATTTCGGGTGAGGGCTTTGTACATAAAGCTTTAAACCATGCAAAAATAGCGATTTTGAAATCTGAGGGCAAATATTTTCAAATGTGCCAGTGTCTCTTAAGTTCCTAGTTACACTGACAATTAGTGAATTTTAGAATAAAAATTTTTAGAAGAAAGTCTGTGAAGTGATATACCGTATTTGTTCCTAATAAACGCCCCGGGGGCGGTTGCATTTTTCAAAAGTGGGGGCGTTTATTCAGTCAAATGAAAGTCAAAAATCCCTGCAAAAATCACCTTACCAGTTATAAAGAGGGTGTTCACGTGCGCGCGCCTGGGGGGTTTAAACCAGGGTATTATATATCAAACCAAATGGGTCCAAGTTTTGATGTGCAGCAAGCAGAAAGCATTGATGACAACAGCAATTATTATACGGATTGCGACAGTGCCTGCTATTAAATCATGTGATTTAGAGAAGCCTTAACTCATTTTCTTGAATTGTTTTATCCAAAATCGCAGGGGGGCGTTATTAGAGCAGGGGCGTGTATTAGGAACCCACGGTAGCAATTTAATTTTAACAATGGGATTCTTTGTGAATGGACAAGACTTTTTTTCAGCAATATATTTTCGAGAATATAGGCAATTTTTGGTTGATTTACAGTTCGAATCAAACCATTATGCTGGTATTTTCTTGGTGAGTGAACTGGTCAGGCTCTGAGTTTGCGTGTCCACATGAAAAAAAAGTAATGCTTAAGTAAGGAAATGCACCATTAAAGGTCCAGTCTGGCGCTTAATAGCTCATCCCGAGGACCCCAGATTTTACCGGAAGTGAGTCTAAAATTTTATATCAGAGGAAGCTCCTTATGTGAAATCTGGGGCTAAATGATGTTTGGTTGGATGTTATGCGCGAATATACCCCATGTTACACAGTACTCTAAAGGGGATTACCAAAAGTCACCATGTTTTTCGCTCTCACTTAAAAACGGGTTGAATATCGGCACAAAACTTTCCAGATGGGGTTTTGGTGTGAAGGCCATTCTATCAAGATGAAAAATTTATAGACTTAATTGGGCCATCCCCCTTTAATATTTTGATTGTTTGTTATTTGTTGCAGAGTGGTGCTTCACAACCGTTGATTTAGAGCGATGGCAGTGTGCGCAGTACAACAGCAAACCATCTAGAGGATCGTCAACTATGAATGTGAAAACCTTATGTCCATGTCGTCAGTAAGTACAACAAGATCATAGAAATACTCTTGCAGTTAACAGTTTGGGTCGATTTTGTTCTCAACAATGTATTAGAAAGGCTCGTGCCCAGGAGGGGTGGCTTTGGGGGCTCAAGCCCCCATGTTTCAGTGAAACGTGAAAATTATCCTTTTTTGGGCCATTTCACTGCTCGTCCCTACCAGGTTTGATGGTTTTCCTGAAGTGCACTTCTGTTAGAGTGTTAATTTTGTAATAGTAGTATTTTAGACTTACAATGACTTTAAATTTAAATAAAGTATTTCACACACATCAAATTTATATACATAAATCTTAAATTACCTCAAATTATTCCCAATTTTGTGATTTTAAATATTATTTTACATCTAAATTTCAGTTCAAAAAGTCAAAATCTGACAATATCTATTGGTAGGGCTCATTACCTACTCTCTCCGATTCCCATTTCTAGTGGTCGATGGGTCGGGGCAAATAGTTGTAACACTGGCGGGGCAAGTTGTGAAAGTCATATAAAAACATAGTGGTCTAGCCAAATATAGCCTTGTAGAGTTGTTGCCAAAAAAGTTCAGGCACAGGCCATCCATTTGGTTTTCAAATATTTTCCCAAATCACCAGGAAAAAAATTGTGTTCAGGTTAATGCTTATACCCACCTCGCTAGGACAAAAGTTCCCTGAGGTGAAACATACTCTCAAACTGCTTTTGCTAGTAAAATCGTACCCACATTTTGCAGAAAATACCTCTTCTTGCTTTTTTCCCTTCAATTTCATTAAGTTAAAACCCTAAGCCTTCAATTTGGACAACCATTTCAGTTTTTCAATCAACATATTTTTAAAGACCTTTTCCTGCTTGCCTGGGGGGGGGGTATAACCTTTTTAGGACTTGCAGGATTAAACTTTTAGACTCCTCACTAATATTAACTAAATGTTGGCATCATTTGAACTACAGTGTTTGTAATGGTGGCATTCAAGATGTAGTCAGTATGGGGGAGAAAGTTTTGGTGTTATCTATTACAAGGTTGGCATGTTATAGACTATGGGACGTAGACAAAACAAACCAACTCTATAACAATTCTGTAGTCCCATCTGGGGGGCTAAGGGAAAACCAAGTGTAATTTCATAAAATGATTAAAATCATATAACAGCCTGTTCCCGCGCATAAACTGGCACATTTTCTTGAAAATAATAAATATCACCTCAATTTCTCTTTCCAATATCAATGACCATGAATCTGTATTACTTCAGCAAACATTAACTAAAATATTACAATGTGCCCGTATGCGGAGCCATTGGTTAGAGCCAGTTGTTATCACGCACACGTTCGTGTTGAGTAACAAATACCCCTCCTATTCACAATAACTAACCAGTTTACATACATTATAATAGGGTCTGTAACCTAAGTTTTAAAATCTAAAAACGCGTTTACAATTGAATAGAAATGTAGTTAAAGCAATAGTTTGCGTATTTAATTCTGCACAAATTTGTGTAGGTCAAAGCTCACACATTTTTGTCATGATGTTTGTTTGTCTTCTTTCCTTTTCGAATAAATATGAAATATGGTCAAATTAATTGAACACGCACTATAGACAGCTCAAATTTTACTTATATGTGATGAGGATAAGTATGTTGTGTTACGTCATTAAAAATACTTCGGTCTAAATCGTAACACCTTAATCTCTTCAAACCTCGAGACAATATCACATTGGTCCTTCACTCCCAGAGGAAAAGGAATCTGAAGTGTTTTTCTATACCACATACTGGGTCGGTACTTGATTATCTTTACTCCATTGCTTGCTGAAGTCTAGTTTATCTACTTGGTCCACTGATCTGGGGGGAAATAAATTAAAGTGACATTTTTATTCATTTTCCAAGAAAATGTGGCCAGTTTTATGTGGGAACAGACGTTTATATGAATTTTACTAATTTATTATTGATTGCCACGTGTTTTTGGATTTCCCCTAGCCCCCGATTGGAGACAACAAAACAACAGCAGAGAATGGCATGGTTCCTCAGCTCATTATTAGGTGGGATTTGGCATTATCAGGGTTTTCAAACAGCTACACCTCATCTCGTCATACAAGAAGCAATGGTCATTGTTTTGCACCAGTGGCGATAGCTAGGATTATTCTATTGGGGGGGGGCAAGTGTCGCATCTCAACCGACGAAATGGGTAGGGTCCAGGGTCCCGCCTTAGGGCCCCTGTTGGGGTCAGGGGGCGAAGCCCCCTGAAATTTTGGGTTTTTTATGCTTTAAATGTCTTCTGAGGGCTAATTTTTGTAACGATTTTGTAAAATTTACACTTGTCGCAAACGCTGTCCATGACTTTAAACCTATACTTGCCGACCAATCCCCTGCAAGTGTCATGACCTTGATTTTTCAATTTGAATCGACGGGCTCATCTCAACGACGAAATCAATTATTGGGGGGGCCGCGCCTCCCCTGGCTACGCCACTTGTTTGTTGCACAAAGGTTTTTTTTAATGCATGCATATCATGGCAAGTTGTAGCTGATTCGTGAGCGCATTAAAGTCCCTTTTGTGACAGGCTTGCAAAATGCTGGGTAAAGCAATTACATCAATCACTTTATACCTGCTATCTGGGCAAGATTCCTTACTACACATGCTACCATCATCTCAAACTTTGCTTCTAAACTTAATTACACATCTCACAATTGCCGTTTACCCCTAAATATTCGACCCTCTACTAACTTTATCCTCCGCATGGCTGTTTCGTGACCCTGGCCACTGGTTGCCCCTGGTGAATTTAGCAGTCTTTTGGAAAAAAGTGCTGTCCAAAACAACTGCTGAATTCATCACCGTCACTCCGTGATCCAAGACCAAGAGGGTCGTAGATTGGCCAAATTGTGTAACACGTATTTCAACCATACGGAATAATTGCAATCTCATCATAGTGCGTTCACACTCCATAGAAAACGTTTTTACACCATTTGGCACCCCCAGTGGTGCCAAGGATCACCAGTGCCCAAGGGTCACTAAATGACCACCACACCTTTCAACTCTGAACTCCACCTAATACACTCTATATTATGTTCCCAATTGAAACCCACAGTAGAAAATCTTCTAATTTGAATGTTTGCACTTTGAATTGTACTCTAATTTTACCCCTACGTATTTGCAACATTGTCCAATAACTTCATCAACTGACAAATTTAACCTAATGTTTGCCCTTCCTGACATTTATTTCTTAGTACCATTTTAAACTTATTCATGGCCCCTCCATGTAAGAACACCCTATAAGGACTACATAAACACCTTGGTTATGGGTGTATGTTTGCACTTATTTTACATGTGGTGAGATTCGCTGGGTTTGTGCTGGAGCATTTTGCCGTCGTCGCAAGGGTGCTAAATAGGGATTGCTTTGGTAGTGTGTCTGTGTAATTTTTTTTTGGTCTGTATTGTGTAAAATTTTACCATACAGCAAAGCTAATGCCAGAGAAATTATCCGGTTAATGGCAATAGAAACACACCATTCTGGTAGAGAGTGTGCATACTAGGGAAAAATTAAAATGCAACGTGTCATCAATTTGTACTCGCGATGTTTTTGTCTGCTGTCGTTCTCACCCGTTCTGACTTTTTTTTCCTTTTTATCACGGGTGGTTTTATGGCCTAAAATACTGCAGCACCTATCCCAGCATTCATTTGGACAACAGAGCAACTAAAGCGCTGATTGAAGATTTGGGAGAGGCGGATATTCAGTGAATTTTAGATGTAGAAATGAGTGTGACTAAAAAATCGCAGCAACAAGTTAGCGGGAGACCGACACACACCACAATACATTATGAGTGACTCATCATACGACTTCATCTGGAAAATCACGTTCTTTGTAATTGTCGTCGCATTTCCAGAAATCACAGGTCGAAGAAACTTTAATTGGCACTGATTTGCCTATTCGCCGGTATGAACTGGCTGAAAATTATCTGGAAAACTTGTATCTGCTTAATAAAGAACCCTGATGGTTTATAACCAAGTTTAGTAAGAAGTGTTTCTTCAGAGTATCTTACCTGGCACATCTACCTATTGAGGGTATTCACTCCGCCGAGGTTATCCTTGCATTATTTGAAAGTTATCTTTTCTTATCATGTTTAACAGTCTAATACACCTGGGTTAATTTTATATTTAGATATGTAATAAATAAGCTGTTGTCATCAATTTCACCCCTGACTCTTTCTCAACCTCATCTTGCCTAGGCCTACTTTCTCAAAAAGACTGTTCCTTATTTACTTATTAGTTTTTCATAATATTTGACACACATTCCGTCTATTTCCTTTAATTAAGACATGACTCACCATGACAAAATTTAATTTGTAGTATTTCTTATTTCAGTATACATCAGTTAATTGGTAGGTGATCTTGATGAGTCAGTAACAGTTTTCCAGTTCAACCAGTTTTATGAGCAGTGTACGCTAGATTTTAAACAACAGCAATAGGGCCAAAAGCACTTCTTGGTTTATCTTTCGGTGATTATAACTGCAACCCCAACCCTATCTATGACCTAACCCTCACCCAAAGGTTTTCATCCTATCTTTTACCTAGGTTACCCTAACTCTAGTATTGTGAATGTTACAGTGGCTCATACATACCAGAAATAGGTTAGAGACACTTACCCAATAATTCTCGCAATTCATAATACGGTGCGCCGTGAACCACTGCCTCGGTGGCACACCGTACTGCAAATTGCGAGAATTGGTTGAGGGTGATACAATTAGCATCAGAACCCTTTATAATTAGACCTGACCATTAAGCCCCGGTGATCTAATAGCTTTCTTACAGTCTCTGTGATTGGCTCATTTTGTGATAAAGCATGATATAATCTCTGAGTAACCAATCAAAATAAACCTATGTATCCACCATTTAAAGCCTTTCTTACCATGTCTCTGATTGGCCAAATAGATCATATAATCCAGTGTATGACCAATAAAATTGTTTGGTAGACCTCAGGGTGTTACAGAGCTCATAATAATAATAATAATAAATAATGCAAATGATTGATATCAGGTTCAAATTCTCATATTGTTCTTTTTCTCTTTGTTTTGTTCTCAGGAAGGGAATCGTGTAAGCTGTATTGTATGGCGGATGGCTATGATTTCTATTTTGCTCTGTCCAGTAAGGTTATAGATGGAACTCCCTGTCAAAAAGGATCCCTTGACGTCTGTGTAGATGGACAATGTGAGGTCAGTACACAAGGTCAAAGTTCAAAATGTACATTTGAATAGTATGAAAAGGATGACTAAAAGTAGGTTTTCATCTGAAAGTTGCGTTCATTCCATCTTACTTGGTAAACAGGAAGACAGATTGAAGGTTGACTTAGAGATTTTCCGAGGAGGCAACCCGCGTTTTTTCAAATAATCATTTTTTTTTTTTGCATATCCAAATGCTTTACCCATATAACTAATCACTGTGGAAATAGCTCAGCTCAATCGAATCCTTCATAGAGAAAATCACAACTTGTTATAGAAATCCGGATCCGGAATTTTTGTTCTCCACGTATCCTATGGTACTCTTATTCTATACAAAAATTTTTACTGCATGCAAATGAAAATCTGATTTCAATCTCAAACTTCACATGAACATTTTTAGGTGACTGTGTTTTTCGTTCCAGTTGACTATTTTCAATTAAGACATAAAAAAAATTAGATTTCAAAATCTCTATCCAGCTTTACCTGATAGTAGAATTGATTGTACTAACAAATCAAAGATGAGGCATTGCTATCAAATGAATGTAGTGCATTGGGACTCCTAGAACTAGGCTATCTCAAATGTCTGTTGTTGTCTGACAAGCTGCTGAAGTACAATGTTTAAAAATTGGATAAGTAGCAACTCGTTAACAGAAGTTGCCGGGAAGTCGGCCGAACTTCGGGTTTACCCAACTTCGTCGTTAACAATTTCATGTGAAAATGGGGGACTTTTTAATCCTAACCCCCAAACAACACGGAACCATAGTGCATAACTAGGTTAACTTCATTTTTCCAATGGTAATGAACAAGTACTACATTCTTAAGCAAAAAATATGTTTACAAAGTTTAATGTTTATTAAAAAACAACATCTTTAATAAAACACAAGTACATGCAACAGATGAATGCATATATGTACAAACCGCCTTACATATACACGTGCAGATAACAGGCTCGACCCAGATTTGATGACCCAATTAACAATCTGTTCTCACTTCTAAATAAATCATTAGCTTCCTTTTTCATCATTTTAAAATAAAAAATTTTTGATTTTATGATTTTATTATATACATAAACATATGTTTTTGACATATCTCTCACAAATAATAACTTTAATCCTGTGCTTATTGTACAATGTAGTTTGATGTCAAATAATATTTATTTATGTGGGGAATTATTAGACTAGAAACACCGCCCCAGGCAAGACGCCAGTGGCCGTGGGCAATCGGCCTGGACTTAGCAATGTTGGGGCTTGCTTTGTGTGTGGGCATCGTCTTCCATCCGAAGTTAAACTCCGGTGCCATGGCAGCGTGGGTCTTGTTTCTACATAATAGATTAGCGCATGGCTTTTACGACTGTGATCGGGGAATTTCTGAGAAATATTTTGATGGGAGCAGAGTGTTTGTCATGGTTGGTTAACATCGTGGAGAATACATGGATATAACAATTGGGAATGCAGGAAGAGGTTTGAGTTAGCCGAACTTCGTGTTAATTTGTTCGAGGTAACCGCAAAGGTTTGTACACAAAGTATATGGTTCAAACGGGAATGCGTGTCTAACCACTTGTTAAGCGAAAAGTTCCGGGTTTTAGGCGGGTTAGTTGTTAACGAGTTGCTACTGATGATACAAATATGAGGCCATAAAATCACCATAGACACTATCAGCATGAAAAATGCATTTCAAAATAGTCCAACAAGGCCTAGTATTAGGTCAGTGGTTTTGAGATGGCTTCCCAAATGACCTGGTAGGTTATTGTTTTTTGGGGGGGCCGGAAAAAAAAGCCATCTCTCAAACAATCACTGACTTAATTATATGGAATCTACCAAGTTCCAAGGTTAGATCATTTGAGGAATTTTTACATATTTTATAAGTGTTTCTTTCGTTATGATCTGTTATTTGCACAGCATGTAGGATGCGACAACGTACTAGGACTCCGAAGCAAGCCCAGACTCATGTGGCATGTGTCAAGGGGATAATTCAACATGCAATTTTATTTCTGGAAGGTATACGGAACAACATACACAAAATGGTAAGTGAAAATGCTTCTTTCTTAAGCAATCATGCTTAGCACTATTAATGCTTGCCCAGACCAAACCCTAACATTGCAGGAAGATTATTGGCTGACAACATCTCTACCAGTCATTTGAACTCTTGGCTAATAAGGATGGCCTGTTTTATAAAACTAACTTTGTTACAAATATAGGACCTTTTACAGTTTCCCATATTTTCCCCCATTTCACTTTTGAGTGAAAATGTATACAAGTAAGCAAAAAATGGGATATTTAGTGAAAATTATGACAAAGTTAGTCAAGGTTATAGTCTAAAGACTTCCAGTATTGAAATGGGTCCAATGTTCATATTGATTTCACTTTGGTCCTTTTTTAAGCTCTCTGGGGTATGTCGCTACCCTACCCAAAATGCAGCACTCTCTGGGGTACTAACCTAAGGTCTTAACATAGAAAAAAAAGAAAAAAAAAAAAAAGAAAAAAAAGAAAAAAAAGAAAAAAAAAAAAAAAAAAAAAGAATGAATATGGAAGGAATATGATCATGTTAATTATGAATATGCACCAGTCGTTGATGTTATCAGTGTGTGGCCAAACTCATTTGTAGACTTTCATTCCAATATGTTAAGCAGTATTTCTCTCATTCAAAGGCACCTGCTAGTCTTATGTTGTACACTTACCCCACCAAAACTAAAACAAGACGACAAACTAAAACGTAGTCTAGATAAGCTGTAATTCTTTTCTGACAAGAAAGCATAATCTCCACTGAGTAGTCACATTTTGCTAACCCAGAGCTCTTTTTTATACTGACAAATATTTTTCATGTCTAGAAAATCAATAGATTAAAATTTATAGCATTTGTTTCAATTTCGGTATCATATAATTACTACTAATTTCCCCATGGACATTTCTTGTTCAATCAAACACAATACTTTGCCATTTTCGAACATAATCTTGGCTGAACAGTCACGTTTTTGCAAGGCTAATAGTTTTATGTACTTATTTGCAGCTATGCAAGTCAACATTAATATAAAATTAAAATTTTGAATATCAAGAGATTTATTTTTAAAAAAAGTACCATTTATTTAATTTTTTGCATCAAATAATCATTCATATCCTTGGCTAATTCAATCAAGTAAATACTTGCCCTTTAAATCCCTTCCATCCTCTCCAAATATTGTTCGCATTCAAAAACTCCCATAATAAGCAGAAACAAAACAAACTTTGCAATTCTGTTTATAAACAAAGGCTTTTGCCCCGCTGCATATTGGGAGTGGTTTGTGCATACTTCACCCCTTATTTGTCAAAATTGTACTAACAAAAAGCTAGTCAACACGCCCCACAGTAAAATGTCAAAATGATCTAGATATGGGGACAGATTTAGCAAAGGGTATGTTTGTATTTTCAGCATAACCCTGAGGATATCTTTTGAGAGTTAAAGCCTCAATAAAACCTGTCTTTATCTCAAATCTGAGTTGGGTTTGAGTAAATATACTGTAAAACAAGTAAATTTCGCTAGCAATTTAATTTCGCTAATTTCGCTAAGACCTCCAAATCGCTAAATTAAATTGCCGCCAATAAAGATGAATTACTATAGTCTAACATAGCAGGTTGATTCAAATTAGTGAAATTAAATTGCTGCAAAAATATGATGATTTGCTAATTCGCTAAATTAAGTTGCCGTGAAATTAAATTGTTTTACAGTAGGTCTGACAGCTTGTTTAGGTGCATTATGTTAGTTAAGACTGTATGCCTACAGTTCCAGCAAGAGGATAAATTTGTCTCGTTTATTCTGAGCTGAAAGAAAAATAAATCATACTTAAAAGTGCGTGTTCCGATCGTCTTTGGGACCCCCCTGATTTACCCGCAAGTAGTATCGATTTTGATATCAGATGAAAGGCCGTACTTTTCTCATTGTCGTCCTGAAATTTGAGCCCTCAAATCCATTTCATTCCCAAGATATAAACAAAAAACCGCCGTTTTAGTGGTTAACCATCAATATTAGCACAGTATTGAATAGGGCTTTGCAATGTGCATTATTGCTTCTACCATCAAAACCGCAAGTTTGTTTCCCACGGTACTTGATGGGGCGTATGTTCAAGTGCCAGGCTCTCATATTAAGTAGAGTATACGATAGACATAAATCGGAACAAGCACCTTTAAGTGAGTCCAGCCAAGAAAAATATCCTAAAATACTAGTTTTGAAATGAATAAATACTACAATCAATTCTATTTGAAAACAATTGTATGATTAGAACATGCATAATATTCAATTTTGTTAATAATAAACTTTATTTCATCTCCGATTTCCCTCCCCATGACTGTTACATACAGATGGCTTATTAATCAACCTTGCACTTGTTAGATCAATTCTTAAAGGTGCAACGAGGATTTAAATACACAGGTTTTCCTAAAAAAATTGAAAATCTGGTTTTCCGCACGGGTGCCAAGCTTTCTATCAAAAAAATATCCCCATTTTGAAAGGATTAAGCTGGACTTGTTTTTTGGTTCAAAAAATTGTGAAATTTCTAATTCCTATAGGAAATAGGAAATTCAGCTATTTTTTCTATTGAATATACAGCCTTTACAAATTGTTTTTGTTTAATTTTAAGTATTTCTGTAGCCACTTACAAGGTAGGGAATCTATTGGGTCTAATCTATATGAAATCACTACTATCGCACAAAATATGGGGACTTGAAATCTCCGTTGCACCTTTAAATAAAACCGTCTAGGCAGACAACAAGGCCAATGGTAGGTGTGGTACTGAAACTTGTGTTTTTAACATCTGTCAAAAAGCCTGCCAGATGTGCATTGAATGGTGCAGTGATGTCATGCTACAGATAGCAGTTCAATAAAATTCTTCTCATGGAATTTTCACACAAATGTTGTTAACATCCAATTTGTTTTCAAATAAGTGAAGTGACTGTAGTGTGGGTTTATTAGTGTTGTTTGTCTACCACCTTTCTTACAGTATTCTCTGATTGGCCATTGAACTGATATATCATGAGTAAGCAATCAAAAATAGGACCGTCTTTTGCATTACCTCCCATGGCCCTAAAAATTGCTGATCACCTCTCAAAACAAAAGGCCCCACTCAAAAAGTGTTAGCATTTGGTCTGAGAAGGTTGGGGTGATTGGGCAAAATAAACACAAGTCTACCCCAAAATGCACAATATTCAGGCTGAAACTCTGTGCAATTTAAAAAAAAATCTAAACCAACCAACCAACCAGGGGCTTATAAAATTAGGTCACTTTTCAGAGGGAGATGTACTCAGGGGTCTAAAAAAAGAAGAGGCGGCAGAAAACAGGGGGGGAATGAAATAAGGCTCAAGTTGCAAAAAGAACATATTTTATCCGGACGTTCCCCGGGACCCCCACCGGGATCCTGGGACGCGCATGAACCCTTCCAATTTTGCAACCAAAGGACCAAGACAACTTTTATTTTTGTTCAGGCCTAACAGTTAGAATCACTGCCATCTGGGAAGTTAGTTTGTGATTTCAACTATAAAAGTTGTTTGGAACGTTTTTCGGTTTTCTTTAATGAAAATGCAATTTAGAATGCCAATCTCAATAGTGTTGGTATTGTTTGCGTACTGTTCTACACGCTGTTTATTGCACTGTCTACAGGCAGAGTTTTCTAGATGACAGCATAGTAATTTATTGTTTTGCTGAAATTGTGCAAAGTCTGCTTCACTCACAGAGTTTTGGTTCAGAAAAGTAGGGTGTCAATGGACAAACAGGCTGGGATCAGGACGTATGTGTTGATAAAGTAAGTTTCAGTTGGTTGTAGAGAGTGCTGTACCGAGTAGAGTACAGTAACATCACGCTTCCCTTTGTATAATATTTTTTGTATAATCAGCTGTACTAATTTGTTTTGGGCCATTTGTTCCCCAAGCTTGGCACACATGTTTTGATTTACCATCCTTTTTGCATATTACCAACTTAATGCAGTATGACAGGTCTGTACTACACCTGTACAGTACTTTGAAACTTTTTCTAATTGCGGATGTGAGCACCAGCAATCGGGTCTAATTCCTTGTCCTAGTTTGGAGTTCTTATGTCATAAGATCTGTACTATGATTTGTCAGGTATGATAAAGATTACAGCATACACAACGTTCCGCTACTGATTATCAAGCATCTTGTGGTTCGTTTTCTTTTGTACTTCTAATTTGGCTGCAGTTGTGGTTTGAAGGAAGGGATTTATAATTGCCATTGTGTAATTTGCTAAAATCTTTGCATATTCCTATCTGTAATATACCGAGATCTGTTGATGAAACCTCTAAATTTCCGGCAAAATCTGATTAAGCTAAAAACAAATAACAATTCTGAGATCAGGTCTTAATACCTGTCAAACAAACAATAAAGACAGACAGCGCTCTAAACAAGTATCTGAAATGTCCGATATTTGAAACTGTTACTTTCTCTTCCTAGTTCGGCTTCTACAAAATCAGCTAACTAGGCAATAGGCAAGACCATTGATATTAAATTTGTGTCATTTACTAAGCTTAAAAGTCAAACATGTATAGAAATGACTTTTATAATCGTTAATCGGCTGATAAGTGTTAATATTGCAGTCAGCAGCAATGGAGCATTTTTAGGTCTTCCGAGGGATGTAATCAGAGAGACCTATGGCAGCACGATCCGCGTGTTGTGTCCAAGCATGTGTCTGTGCGTCAAAACTTTTGGTAATATTTTAGTTAAAATGTTGGCTAGCTTCTAGTGCATGGACAGACCCTATTTTTTTTAAAGGGGGAGTGGGTGGCGGGAGGGGTGAAACCAAGATCTCAAGATCATTTTTCATTGGGCAATGGGGGTGTTTCCAGGCAAAATAGTTCATTTGTCAACATGCTTTTAAAAATTAACGGCAATTTGTTTTCAGTGGTTAAAAATCTGAACGGGGTGGCACACCTTAAAAGGGAGGTTACCTGGGGGGTACTGGCAATTTCCCTAGAACATTTTAGAATCATGTTTCATGCAAGCCAGTGAAAGCCCACCTTATATCATCAATGTTCAATTTTGAAAGTGGGAGGGCCAGGGCCCCCAATCAAAAGTTGAAGGCGCATGATCCCTTCCCAAAAAAATGATGCCAGCAGGGATGAGAAACCGATGAGAAACTTGTTATTTTTTACTTATTTATAAATGTTGTCTCAAAGCTTGTATTGGGAGAAATGAAAAAGTTTATACAATCAGAGGAGAACATGAACTAGTAGTTTATATGCTTGTTTCTGATGCAGGGGAGTTCCCAGTTCAAATCCCAGTGGAGCTGCTTGTTAAGATTGAATCAGGTATAAAGGCTGAATTTGATTTATGAAAGACCTCCTTTAATAAAAATCAGGAATTCACTCTTCCCATGATACATTATTGAAATTAGGCAATTGAGCTACATAAATCACCTAGTTCCTCCAAGGGGATGTGTGATAAGCCATCAAGGTCAGTTTGCAGAGAGTCATACCTGTGTTGGGTATTGGCCAGAGGATAATTTAAATAATCCCATAATGCATTGCAATTGTACATGTAATAAACACATGGGCAAATGTGGTCAGTTGGAATGTAGGCACCTGACCCACTTGCCAAAGGTTGTGAGTTAGAACACGTGGCGGCCAATGTGTTGTGCGGTGAAGGTAAAGCACTTTACCTCAAGTGTGCTCCACCCAGGTGTATAAATGGCCTACGGCAAATGCTGGAGGATACACTGTGTGCAGGCGGAAAGGGACGAACCCCCACGCAAAATTACCACAGTGTATAGGGCCCAAATGCCAAGGAAAGAGAGATGGGCACTCCATGCACAAGCTTGCTCGGCACGAAACTTACCTACCTTCTTAGAGATTAAAAAGTGTTCAAGAAAGTTAAAGGACAACAATACATTTCATGTCATGGTCACAAATCTAAAAGTACTCACACTTGGTAGGTTAAAATGAGTGTTAAAGTCAGGGGTTTATGTGTTAGGAATGATTTTTATTTTTTAGCCTATAATATAATATAGGCTATTGTCATCCCGTAGCAAATTAGAGTAGGAAACCCAATATTATCTCATAAACTAGTCCTCATGATGTCTCATTGTCTTGTCCACGTTCTTTGAAACTTGGCAGTATTCAAGTATGACATTTCTTTTTCTTTGAAAGTTATGTTGTGGATTTTTTTAAAATTTCTGAGGGCGGATGTTGCGTTTTGGGTGGGGCATTTTGTTCGGGCTTTTGTGTTTTTTGACCTGAATTGTGTTTGGTATGCAATTGATTATGTTGTTGTCTGTTGGTCCTATAATGTAGATGCATGCGTGTGAAAGCTGAAAAGCCATGCATTAATCAATGGCTGCCTAGAGAGCCTTGCATTTGCAGCCTAGTCTATAAAACCAATTGGCAGTAAATTTAAAAAGTTTACCTTGCTAGATGTACTAGTTGTACTGTTGATCCAGCCTATAATACTTCAACTGACGTCCAAAAACAAAACCATCATCAGTGCCTTATAACTGCTTATACTGCGATCTGGAGCCAAGGTTAAATATGCCAACTGTGTTGTCTCGTCTTGGGGCAAGGCGAACACAATATTGTAGAGTATTATAACCTTGTGGCTTGTCACATAAGTACTGAAATGTGAAATGTTTTATTTATCAATCTCCTTATGGATAAATGTCTTAAAAATAATTGTCTAGTATTATCAGTGGGATCAAATTAGCCTAATTTTGAAGTCAGTGGTTAAAAATGGTTGTATATTAGTCAAGTTAATTGATGAATATTAAATGATTTTTTTACAAAGTTGTGACCCGCCCACCACTTTTACAATACCAGCCCGACTAGACACTACTTACATACTCTTCCTTTGACAATTTGATGAAAATCAATACTGAACTTAATACATGGCCTGTGTGGGAATTGAGCTGTTTGTAAACAATTATGCTTATTGAATATTGAGACACATTAAGACTATAATATGCTCATATTTTACCATCATTTGTAAAAGCTGCAACATAATGAGTGATTTGCACAGACATAATAGTCTTATAAAAAGCATTTTGACACAACAGTTTAATGTGAAAGTCAATTACATGCAAGTGTAGAGTGAGATTAGGGAAGAAAACGAAAGATCGAAGTAGAAGTTCACTCTCTTAAACTGCATGTTTTAAGGATTCACAGCTCCATTTGCAAATATGCGACACCCCATTAGGTCACCCTTGCCAGATTAAAATATTGACACTTAAAATAGATCCCAGAAAAAATGTTATTCCTTTGAAATTTGAACATGGAATAACTAGGAGTTTCCAATCAATTTCAAATATTGATTTAATGGTTTTTCAATTAAATTTGGCCAGGGTGTGGTTCTTTCGAAAAAATCAGAAAATTACTAATTTAATAACACCGTAGGTCCATAAGGTTTGCATAGGCCCCCTCTTCCATAT
>JAMKCH010030153.1:0-24558 GCA_023653785.1 Ophioderma brevispina
ATACCCAGGGGCGGGTGTTTTTTTGCATGACACGGGGCGTAAAATGTCACTTGCAAGTAGCAAACAGCTTTGACCGGAAAGTTTGAAACTCATCTAAATCGCAGCCCTTTTTTGCTGCTCCACCAGAAATGTTTATCTCCAACCGGGAATCTGCTCTAAAAACCGTGAATTTCCTCTTTGCCAAGTGATCCGTTACACCTCTGGTTACTTGTCATTACATAACTTTTTAGAAAAGGTGTTTTTTTTTAGTATATAGGACAAAAAAAAACCTTGGGAAGGGGGAGATACCACCTGAGACGATGGTTCTCGCTTTTTGAAAATTCAGACCATCTTTCAGATCGCATGGCTTACCAAAGCATTCCACTAGTTTTCATGTTGGTGTTCCAAATCGTTCCTGTCCTTTGTCCCACAGCTTGCTAGATCTTCCAATTGTTGGAGCCTGCGGAAGGAGGCTCTCGTCAGGATTGAGGAGAGAAACCATCCTACAAAAGCAAAATGAGGGTAACTCTCTCCCATTACAACATTTTAAGAGAATATATAATTCTGGAGGCACTCTCTGAAAATAAGCGAGGAGGATGTCACCTTCCACATAAAAAGAACACCAACTTTGAACCTACTAACTCAAATGATACCTATTTGTTTATTGATCTTTTTTTGACTTTTTTCTTTTTCCCTCATATCCCTAAACACCAATAATAAACATGTAGAATTTTAAAAAATGAGTGGGATTCGAACCTCTGACCACTGTGCCATTCTGAAATCGTAGTGGAATTCCCCAACTGGACTTACCATAAAAAACAATGAAATTGATAGTTTGGCACACATACCACTTTCTTACGTAAGGAGATGTTCTATACCAAATCGTCGAAACTTACCGCACAAAACCACCCTGTATTGGTGAATGAAAACGAGTTGACTCACATTAATCTCAAGTTAGTTCATTTATTGTTGATATGTGATGTTACTTTCGAGAAAATATATTCAGTTGTATTGCAATGTTGCTTTTTTTTCCATCTAACACGCACGTGGCAAGCTTTCGAAATAATTTGTAAGACAATGATTTAATACTGAAAAAGAGTCCGTTTACACGACGTGTAAGGAAAACAACAAATAAAAAAACAGCACACAAACCCACAGACACAAGAAAAAAAAAACATTGATAAATTATTCCACGATGTTTGTTCGGTATTATAGTATTATAGTAGTTAACCAAAGTTTTAAATCCGGTTTTGTGGTCCCCGCAACCGGGGTGCCGGATCACCTCACATGCTTATCAATCGCCTTACTCCCTCCTTCCCTATACGCCGATTCCAATGCACTCCCCACCTCCACCAACCCTCCTACTCTCCTCCTCCACTTGCTTCCTCCATGTCCTCTTTGTCGGCCCCTCTTCCGCAAACCACCCCCACCTCAAACCAAGCCCCTTTTTAAAACATGCTCCTCATTCCTTCCCAGCACGTTCCCTAACTTAATTACAAACATTACAAAACCATTCACCTTCGCCAATCGGTCAGCCGCCTCTTCCAACCCACCTCTGCAACTCAAAGCCTCAGTCTCTTTCCTATCCTAATAGACAATAGTTTATCGATACATCATTTTCCGACATTTTGATATGGAAATGTTTATACTTTCACCAACACCACCTCGTATCCTCTCTTTATTACATCCAAAATGTGTTCGTTTTTCAAAACCTGTGTGTTTTTTTTTCCAGATATAATTTTATTTGGGGGCAATACATATTTTGAGGTCAAAACGTTAAGTGTTGCCATAGATAGATTTCGTCTTACATGTCTTAAGTCCTTAAAAACGAATCAGCTTTTGCTAAATACATCAGCAATAAACAGAATCAGATGGCACTTTGACCACTTACTGGCTGGGCAGACGATGTCGGCAGTTCTGTACGCACCCCCCCCCCCCCATTCCACAAAAGTCCACTTTTTGCTGAATTTTCTGATGAAAAAGGTCCAAAATTTTGACAAGAAAGTCCACTTTTTGTGATGATATGATCAAAACGTGTCAAAAAAGAACCGTTTATTATGGGGGTTAAGTCCCCTCTACCAAAGGTCCACTTTTGGAAGATTTCGTGTTAAATTTTTGTGTTTTTGTCAGTGATTGTTTGTTTTTGGAACTCAATATTTCTTCATTTGGAGCAAATTACCTGGTATTGCCATAGACATGCGAACTGCAGTTCTGATCGACATATTGGGTGTTGTTTTTGACGTGACAATATTCCAGCGTCATACTGATTAAGATTGGTTACAACGATGCAGATGCGCCTTTCCGTATGTAAGCTTATGACATATACACATCAGAACAATAAGCTTAGCATTAAAGCAGGGGGGCCTTAGTCTAGACCCTTCAGTCTTCCCCCACTAACCTGCTGCCATAAGGATCATCTTGGGTGGACTACTTTCTTGTATGGCATCTGGAAAAATGCTTTAAAATGTCTGAAAATGCCACTACTTATTAACAAAGTGATGAATTTCATGATTACATGTAGACTCACATACGGTATGTTTCTCAACTACAGTGCCCATTAGACAGTGAATTTGGGCAATTGACCCGCGCTCATCAACTTCACATCGATTGCAAATTAGCGACTAGAGAGAATCTTGTGCTGCCTGTGCTAACGTCGGGCGAGTTTGGTGATGCGAAGTAAACAATTTTCTGGTCATCATATGTTCAAAATTTGATATTTGGTGATTTTAGGTTGTATTTGGTGTGATATTGTTGTATTTCCTCTGTGATAGTTTTTAAATGTGAAGAAACATCTCAAAGTTGCCAGTTTTTTTCATAGATGACTACTGTGGTCTACGTGAGGTGTAATTCAATTTCGCCACACCTTTGCTTGAAATCAGCTTTCCAAGGTGGAAACTAAAAGTACATGTAACACGCAAGTATTAGGGCATTTCCACATATATATCAACCCAAAATTTAAAATGGTCTAAAATTAAAATCATAAAATAACTTATATGTTCATATAATCAAAGGCAATGCTGTAGTTTAATGAACAAGTATTGAATTTCACTAAAATAATCAGGTTTTGTTTAGACCTGACGAACAAGTAAAAAAATACCATGTTCGGACGTACATTCAAAAATGATTATTCTCATGTAAGACTTCATGAAATAGCCTATCTGAAATCTTTATAAGATGATCAAAAGATTATGAATGATTTGTACAGCTTTATGCTGTAAAGAGTCTTTACCCTAGTCTAACTCATGAATATCTTACACCAAGGTCCACTTTCAACCACCCTGTACTACTACTACTCTCGTTATTGTTGAACTGTTTTTATTTTTCTTATCGGTGCTACTAGAAAGAGTAGATAGTCCATTATTTAGGGATATTTTTTTTAATTATTCAATTGCTATGTAAACTTTACCCCCCCCCTCTCCCCCATTTGCAAATAGCACAAGGGGGTCTTGGCAGACTTTTGATATTTTGCCTCCTCACAACTGATTTTGCTCAAACAGAACGCAGAAAATCATCAAAATCAATTTTGCATGTTTATAACCAAGTTTAGGTATCGCCACAATTTATAGGACCAAAAGCAGCCTAAAAGATAAAATCGGATATTTTAGTAGTTACTGCCCGTACGGACACTAACTACAACACGAATTAATGTGGATTCATATCTTTGGACCTGCTGTTTAATTCTACTTTTCTGTCAATTTTTCGCTTTGGAAAAATAAATTGAAATATTTCATCAGTGTAACATCCGCAAAGCGAACATTGGAAAGTTTTAACCTAACCATAAAGCTTGTGCTTTTTTTTCTTTGGTTTTCTTCAGCGGTTCGGCCCCGCTTGCCAACACACTGTGTCAGTTTCCAATCGCAGAGCACCAGGGCATAACCACAACCTGACCCTCCGGGGGGGGACCCAGAGTTTTCCCGAATCCTGTACCAGTTTGGGGGGAGTTATGCGTGAATGTCTTGCCCCAAAAATCCCTCACACGGTGGGTCGCAGGGAAACTCCTGGGTTATTGCCATCTAGCAGCAAAAAGTATGTGTTCAGAGCAAAATTTCCAATGAATTTTGTTGGGCGTAAGCTACAATAAATCTTTCTTTCCTTTCCCTTCTCTCACCTTGTCCCTTATATCTTTTCTTTCCTTTTTTCTTTCTTTTTCTCGTCTCCCTTTCCTTTCCTTTTTCCTTCCTTTTTTTTTCTCTTGTCTTTCCCCGCTCTCCTTCTTCCCTCCCCTTTCTCTCCTTCCCTCTTCTGCCATTCCCATTTTTGCTGCCCTTCTCGATTGTTTTTGTTGTGTGTAATGTGTGGGGGGGGGGGGGGCATCTGCCTTCCGGCCCCCTACTGAGTACTGGTTACGCCACTGCAGATCACACACTTCAAAATCACTTTCTGCATGTTCCGCCTCGGAGGTGTTGAAACTTGTCATGCTAAGTGAGAATGGGATTGGATTACCTTTTCAGATCTTGTACTTCTCTCAGTCTTTGGGTCTTTCAGACTCTAAAATGTCATCACTACTGATTCAGTGCCCATATAAGATACTGTGGCACCTTTACTTTTTTTAACATTTGTAGAATCCAGGCAAACAGGTCCATGTATTGACTAACGTTGCCTTGGCCTATGGTATTTTAGAGAAGCATTACTTCAGGTGAAACCTTGATCATTTGTCTGTGACTACAATCTTTGTCAAAAAGTCGTTTTTGGCACACCTTATGGAAATATCTCTTTTACATTGACATAATCCGGCCATTTTACAGGTACGAAATTTGAACTTTTTGTTCAAGCTTATCCTTCTGCTAATCCCTAAAACCTCCCTTCCCCACCGATCAGTTGAGTATTGTTGGCGCATAACACATTTCAGGTTTCAACTTTGTTCCGAGGGAGCGGGGAACGATTTTACCGTACGGTAAGAAAATTGTGCCAACACTTTTTGTTCCAAGAGTGTATTTGTGCGTGGAACAAAGGTAGGTGGAATTCTGTAGCAAACCTCGCTCATCGTCCGCTCTCAGGAGCGTATGCAAGTAAATATGGAGCGGGTCATGGGAGCGGTCCATGGAGCGCTCCGTGACCGCTCCATTTACCATGTTTACCGTTCCATTGTTGGTATCAAGTTTCGTGAGCTCGGGTTTTAACACTAATTCTTGTCTTATAACGGAATAAACTGCATCACGTATTGACTTTTATTCCGTAAAAGAGTAGAATGTCGCATGAAACCCAGGCGCACCCTGGACTACCGAGATTGTCCAAACGTGGAGTCGCTCCTGTAGCGGACTGTAGCGAGGTTTTGCTACAGATATACCACCATAAAAAGGTCCGCGTTTTGTTGCTTGAAGGTCTGTAACTTTAGAATGCTCCATTGGATTTTACAGGAATTTTCAGGACTGGGTGTAAAATGTAATATCCTTTTAGGAGTTAGACGTGTAGTGAACTTCTCGATAAAATTTTCCCAGAATTCACATATATGGTATTTACAACGGTGGTGATTAAGAATCTGAAATCAAAAATGGGGGTCGCCGCTTTGTTTTTGAGCTAAGCCAAAACAAAAAGGTATGTTGTCACTTTTTAAACCACCAAGTCGATGGAAAAGTCAAAATTGACGTTTTTGAATCGCCTACCCAAAAAACTTCTCGATTAAATTTTGTAATTTCTAATAGTTGAGGTGGTCCCTATGTCGTTCTTCAAAATTTTTGAAATAAAAATGGAGGGTCACCGACTTACTTTTTCCATTAACACGCCGAAAAACAGTGCAACTTTACCCTTTTTTTCAAATTGGGCGTCTGGTTGGGCGGCAAGAAAAAACCGCGCCACATTTCGACATGCAGCCAGCAGGAACGCAGGCATAGAGATGCACGATTTTAATAAACGCAAACTACGCACAGTTATCCTCGGTTCAATCTGCGCATGATACCTTCTCCCCGGGCCACTCTCAAAGTAAAATTTCTATTCTTCCATTGTCCATTACTGTGCCTCTAAACGAATGCTGAGTGTAAAGCATCTTGCCGCGTAAACAAATCACACGTCAAATTCTTCCTTAAAAAACTACTGTATAGGCCTATTTGCAGTATAAGGTATTTACAATTTAGCAAGGTCACTTGAATGCTCAAACAGGCTATCTTACAACCTTTTTGGAACTATTATGCACTAAAAGTGTAACATCGCGTGTTCTGACGTCACTCAAGTAAAGTACAACAATAGTAAATTTGTATTTTATTATTTCTCGGTTGGTGGAAATGAATGTTGTAGAAAAGAAAAAATTCAAATACCATAATGAGAAAAAACCGAAGTGGACTAAAATATCAGTAATATAGCAAAGCAACGGACGTGCTCTCATCAAAAAACACCACCTAAAACAACGGAATAAAGATCACTGCTTCGACAAAAATATTTGCAAGTATGTAAGAAGTCAGGGAACCGATAAGTTAAGCTTGAGTGGCGGGGTGCGTGGAGCGTTTTGTATTGGTTATTTGTTTTGTCAGAATCGTAATCTAATGAACGTGATACGTGTGAGTCGAGCCTCATTTACATTGCCGGGTTTTTTGTGCTTAGTTTACTATATGTAAGAAAGATTCATGCACAAAGTCTAGCTTTTGATGATGTTATAAACGTTAATCATCAGTGCTCATATCGGTCATATAGGCCCACCCCAATCATATAGAAAAGTTAGTCTCTTTGCTCAGTGTCGAAAGAAGCCCCATAAGAACAACATGCCTCGAAAATTGGTCTTTTTGGCTTTTGAATGATCTTGCTGATAAAATTATGTGATATTTTCCCGTTCGCTCTATTCGATTTTGGCCTATGTACATGACCATTTTTTCCCAAATTGGTTCAATTTCTTATGAAATGTCGTTGTTATGAAGTTAGAACACCCATGACTCCCGTCAAAAATAGCTCCCAAATTAACGGCGGTATACGATTTGTGTTTGCGACTTCATGCATGATAGGAGGCTCTTTATTATAAAAGCGGGTAAGACCCTTCGCCGTTCGAAGGAATTCCATGAAGGATTCGTGTGGCGACAAAACTCTAAAAAAGGCTCGATGGTTGAGATTTGGCGCCGTTATGAAGAAGAAAAAAAGCACCCCCTCATCCCCTTAATTCAATCGCCATGAGCGTGACCTTAGCGACACAAATACACACGACTGATAAGCGTATTGATGAAAAACTACACTTGACAAAAGTTATAAGCATATTCATATCCTCCGCCCACTCAAATTTCCGATGCGTGCCAAAAACTAAAGGAAAATGTACTATTTTGGTCAGACACGCGCCGTCCAAACCCGATATTGTTTTATAGGTCACTCAAAAAAAAATAGATAAAAGTGTCTATTCGTAGTCCATTGATAAAGCCCTATGTTTAATACGTTTCCTGAGATTATTTTAATGAAGATGGTCAAATAATATTGGGCCCCCCCCCGCGTTCAATGTTGGAGAACCATAAGACGCTTTTTGTAAACATAATTTATGTTAATTAGTTGACTGAAATTATTTTAGTGGGGGTGGTACATATGAGTCCGAATCCCACTCCAACACGATGTGAGCCATAAGTGGAATTGGAATTATTGACCGAAGGGTGGGTCACTTTTTTCTATCGTGAAAAATCGCACAATTAAATAACCTTGCCATAATGAATGCATTAAATTGATTATTTGGGACCTGTCACTAAAGCCGAACAAGATAATCACTTTTAAAGACGGATATCAAAGTAGGCTTTTCTTTTGTGTATAATTTGTGCCAAATTGGTGTAGGATATCTTTATCCGTTTTCTGTTTATTGCCAAAAACGGAATTTTATATGATTTGTTTCGATACCCTTCCGCACACCATCTTGTCAAATGTAGTTGGCACACCTTGTGGAAAATTTCAATATGTTCACGGGCATAATTCGGCCATTTTTGAAGCGTACGAAATTGAACCTTTTTTGGTATCAAGCTTGACGCCTTTGCTAACCCCTAAAACCCCCCGTAAATCCCACCGTTCAATGTTGAGTACTGTTTAGCGCACTGTAACACAAGTTCAGGTTTTCAAACTTTGTTCCGGGGAGGGGGGCGAGTTTACCGTACGGTAAGAAAAGGTTGCCCAACATTTTGTCAAGATTGTTGAGTGTGATACGAATATACCGTATTTCACCTAATTTCACGATATTTAAAATATTATGGCACTGGCGTGAAATACTGCAGTGAGAGTAGGCGTACCACCCAACACTGCACAATACGCAAACTATTGGGCAACTCTATCAAGAAAATGAAATCTCTTTGTTTATTGTTTTGAAGCCATTTTAAAGCCATTTTTGTCAATCAGGCGTCTTGCATAATAATTAATAATATGGGAACTTTTTCGGGTGAAACACGCCAAATATCGCCCTCGCCAAGAAAATATCAGTCTCTTCGATCGCCTGTATTGATCATGGCTCGGGCGATATTTTCTGTTATCACCTCAGCCATCCAATATTAATAACTACGATGCTCGAGAATCCATTTGATGAGTCCAAAATAAGAAAAAATATCTAGACCGGTGTGAAAAGGTTAATCAAAGGCCGGCAGGTATCATAGGTCCGTGCGCCATAGATGACATAAGAATAAAGCGTGAAATATAATGTGTTGTGTGAAGAGGCAACTGCATCGTTTGCCCTATTGTTCAACACTGTTCCCGAACTGTGAGTACGGAGGACTATATCTCCTGCCACAACCTTCCTCCGTTAAGATATTCGAACTTCATCGAGCGATAGGTATTCATCTATCGGTTGTAGAGATGTGTTTACAAATTTACGGCGCCCGGCAGCGGAGAACAAGCGTATGCGTTTCTACTGGTTAGGCCTAGCAGAGAATAGGAAAATGCCTGTAAAGAAACAAAGGTGAATTTACTTGATATGTTTCAATATCACTCTAAAGGTCCGTTCATACTTCATTGCAATGCAGCGCAGTGCTGTTGCACTGCAGATATTAGATCCCTTGTCTGCTGCAACTTGATGAAAACCCACTGCAATAAATCAAATTAACTTTGTTGCAGTACTGCAGTGCAGTAGTGCAGTAGACTGCGATCAAGGCAATGCAACGCACTGCATGCAGTGCAGTGGAAGTCGAACTGACCTAAACTTTCAGGGGTTAAAAGTTAAAAACTAGGATTGGAGTTAGGGGACCAGTCAATGTTAGAATTTAAATGTTAAAGATATATATGTTACATTAACATAATCATATTAGATTCTGAATTTCAAATTAAGTATATTGACTAAGCAAATAGATTCATTTAAAATCTATTTTGATTGGTCAGTAACTGACAATCATAAAGGATTACTGTTAAAATCTTTAATTTTTTGGTGCTTAAATGGTGGAACAAAATACTAAGAAATTTAACAATTTCGTAGCAAATAAAACATCTTAACTCTTTTCAGATGGGAATAGTTTGAAGATATACACATTACCATAAAGTGTAAAACATAGGACTTTCTTCAGTGTGTTTTTAGCATTTAGAATTGGGTGGAAAAAATCTCTCGGTGTACCTTTAGGTACATGTAGATGATGATATCTATATGAGTCGCTCATATTATCAACAATCCAACACGATTAAGGATATAGATAAGCTGAAACTTTCACAGGCGGCAAACACACACGGCACGCACAACACGCAACACACACACACCCACCAAACGACTATAAAGCTGATCGAACGTGATATATCTGTTCCGTTTTATCTTGTAATTTATTCCACCAAACCATTCAAAGAGTCTTCTTGCTGGATGCCATCCGAAGTACTTAAACATGTTAGGTAGAAGACGAATGCCCACAGGTAGCATCCTAATTCACAAAAAATCACGAAAATCCGTTATTTAAATTTGCAAATGACAGAAAGAGTGTAAAAATATTGGCTTACTGTATTTTGCGAAACGAAACGAAACAGAAATCCCATTGGAGTACACGCTTTATTCCGTGATTGCATGCATAACGGAATAAAAGGTGTAATCAAATGGGACTTCTGTTTCGTTTCGTTTCGCAAAATACAGTTGAGCCTTAAAAATAATACCTGCGTGTCAATTCGTATTCCATTGATCAAGCCTATGTTAATTACTTTTACTGAGATTATTTTAATAGAAATCATACGTTGAGGTCCCCCCCCCCGCGTCAATTTGGAGACACTAAAGCAGATTTGTTAAACTAATTTAATGTATTACGGTTTGACTGAAATTATTTTGTAGTGGTGTGGTAACATATTGAGTCCGATCCCACTCCAACACGAATGTGAGCAATAAGAGTGGAATTGGAATCATTGACCGAAGCGGGTAACTTTTATTCCTAATCAGTGGAACAAGCGCCACAATATAATAACCTTTCCATATTGAATGCATTAATTGATTATTTGTGACCTGTCCCAAGCCGAACAAGATATATACACTTTTAAAGACGGATATCAAGTAGCTTTTCTTGTGTATATTTGTGCCAAAATGTTGTGTTGATATCTTTAATATCCGTTTTCTTTTTAATTTGCCAGCCAAAAAACGGAATTGTAAGATTTTTTTCGACTTTCCCAGACTTCGCGCACACAATCTTTGTCAAAAGTATTTGGCACAACCTTTGTGGGAAATCCTCTCCTTTTACAACACTGACATAATTCTGGAATTCGTCCATTTTTTGAAGGGACGAAATTGAACTTTTTTTGGTATCAAAGCTTGAAGCCTTTGCTAACCCCTAAAAAAAAAAACCATCCCCCTTAATCCCCACCGATCAATGTGAGTATTGTTAGGCGCACTTAACACAATTTCAGGTTTCAACTTGTTCCCGGGGGAGCGGGGAACGATTTAACCGTACGGTAAGAAAGTGTGCCAACACTTTTGTCCAAGATTGTAGTGTGTATACGATCTACCGAGATTCAATATTAACCGATATTTAAAATATTATGCAGCTGGCGTGGCAATACTGTCAGTGCAAGTAGCCGCGTACCAACCCAACCACTGACAAATACGCAAAAATGTGGGCAACTCATCAAGTCAAATAATCCCTGTTTTTATTTGTTTTTGAAGGCCCATTTTAAAAAGCCATGTTGTCAAGTCAGCTTTTCTGCAATAATAATATAATATTGGATGACTTTTTCGGATTGATAACAGAAATATCGCCCTCGCCAAAAAATATCAGGCTCCGTCTTCGACTCGCCTGATATTTGATAGGCTCGGGCGATATTTTCTGTTATCAACCTCATCATCAATATTATATAACTACCGATTGCTCGAGAATCCATTTATGAGTCAAAATAAAGAAAAAAATATCTAGACCGTGTGAAAGTAATCATAGTCCGGATGGTTATCCATAGTCCGTTGCCTCCATAGATGACCACGAATAAAGCGTGAAACTATAAGTTGTGTGAAGAGGTCAACTGATCGTTTGCCCTATTGTTCGCCATTGTTCCGTCCTGTGAGCCCTGAGGACTATATCTTCCTGCCACACATGTCCTCCTTTAAGAGTATCGAGACTTCTTCGAGCGATAGGTATTCACATCTATAGTTTGTAGATGATGTGTTTTTTTACAAAATAAAGGCAGGCTGAGAACACGATTATAGTGCGTTGTTCTACTTGGTTATGGCTACAGAAATGCCTTTAAAGTAAAACAAAGGTGAATTTACATTGCTTATGTTTCAATATCAACTCTAACAGTCCGTGCAACTTCCACTGCCAAGCAGTGCAGTGCTGCTGCACGGCCGATATATCGATCACTGTTCTGCTGCACCGTGATGAACCCACTTGCAATAAAACAAATTTTCACTTGGTTGGCAGTCTGCATTGCAGTATGTGCAAAGACTGCCTAATCCAGCACTGCAACGCACATGCAAAAACACTGCAGTGGGCAGTGGAAAAGTCGCACTTGACCTTAACTTCCAGGAGTTAAAAGTTAAAACTTAGGATTGTAGTTAGGGACCATCAATGTTATAATTTAAAATTAAATATCTATGTCATAACATAATCATATTAGATTTGAATTCCAATCTATTAATGATTGACTAAACAAATAGATTTAATTTAAAATCATTTTGATTTTTTTTTTTTTTTTTTTAATTATTAACTTTAAAATCCTTTTAATTTTTTTTGTTGCTAAACATGTTGGAACAACTACTCAATTAGAAATTTAAAACAATTTCTCGTAGCAATAAAACATCTTTTAACTCTTTTCAGATGGGAATATGTTTGAAGATATACACATTACCATAAGTGTAAAAACATAGGACTTGGTTCAGTGTTTGTTTTAAGAAACATCTGGTGAAAAATCTCTCGGTTTGTACCTATTAATTTACATGTGAGAGATTGAATGATATATATATTGGTCGCTAACTTATTCTCACACATCCACACGATTAAGTATATAAATAAGGCTGAAACTTTCAACAGGTCGGACAAACACAACTTGCCACACACACACGCACACACAACACACACACACCAAACGTACCTTATACAGCTGATCGCACGTTATATCTCTGTTTCCCGTTTTCTCTTGTAATTTATCACCAAACCATTCAAAGAGTCTTCTTGCTGGATGCCATCCGAAGTACTTAAACATGTTAGGTAGAAGACTACATGCCCCACAGGTAGCATCTAATTCACAAAGAAATCACGAAAATCGTTATTTTAAATTTGCAATATGACAGTAAAGAGTGTAAAAACATGGCTTACTGTATTTTGCGAAACGAAACGAAACAGAACTCCCATTGGATTACACGCTTTATTCCGTCATGCATGCATAACGGAATAAAGCGTGTAATCTAATGGGAGTTCTGTTTCGTTTCGTTTCGCAAAATACAGTGAGCCTAAAACATAATACCTGCGTGTCACGTTTGAGAGTTAGTCAAGCGATGACGCTAATAAAAGATCGTTGAAATTCTGTAAACTTAACTATAAACTGGAAAATGATATCGAGGCTGGAAATGATATCGAGGGACGAACAAATGAATCCTCGAAAGACCACTTTTAAGAATTCTTTCTGCTCTAATAAAACTAGTTGCTTTATAGGACTTAATCAGTATTCGTGTTTCCTCCCTTATAATCAGGAGGTTGGGGCGGACAAGGACCTGCAGTCATTTGGGGAAGAGTTGTGTCATATGGGAAGAGCTGCCGTCATTTTGGGAAAGCTGCAGTCATATGGGAAGAGTTGCGTCATTTGGAAGAGCTGCAGTTCATATGGAAGAGCTGCAGTCATTTGGGAAGAAGAGCTGTCGTCATGGGAATGACTGCAGTCATTTTGGAAGAGCTGCCGTCATTTGGGAAGAGATTGCAGTTCATATGGGAAGACGTTCCGCTGTTCATTTGGGAAGGCTGCGTCATTGGGAAGAGCGCAGTCATTTGGGAAGAGCGTCGTCAAATGGGAAGAGCTGCAGTCTTTTGGAAGAGCGCCGTACTTTGTGAAGAGCTGCAGTCATATGGAAGAGTTGCTTTGTCATTTGGGAAGAGCTGCAGCATATGGGAAGAGCTGACACGTCATTTGGGAAGAGCTGTCGTCAATTGGGAGAGCTGCAGTTTCATTGAGAGGAGCTGTCGTCATTCGGGAGAAGCTGCGTCATTGGGAAGAGCTCTTCCCAAATGACGACGGCTACCTCTTACAAAGACTTGAGCTCTTCCCAAATGACGGCAGTCTTCCCAAAATGACGCAGACTCTTCCCAATTGACGGCAAATCTTCCCACTGGACTTGCAGCTCATCCCAAAATGACTGCAGCTCTCCCAAATTGACTGCAGCTCTTCCCACATGACGGCAACTCTTCCAAATGGACCGGCAAAAATCTTCCCAAATGACGGCAAATCTTCCACAAATGACTGCAGCTGTTCCCATATGACTGCAGCTCTTCACAATGACGGCAACTCTTCCCAAATGACTGCAGCTCTTGGGTATATAAAAGGATTGCATTTCTGTTGAAGTATTTTCCAATGGTCAGTAAGGTATGAAGAATGCATGCAAACCACAAGTGTGGAAAATAGTGCTGCCAGAAGGCTCAGATACATTTACAAGTAACAGTTTTGGAAAGAGTTCCATAGTACACCCCCCATATATATTCACATGACATGATAACAAAATTTATTTTAAATTGGCCTTTGTTTCATCAAAACGGAATAAACAGCTAAATAATTAATTTATGTTTGCATGCTAAAATATAGAGGGGGTTACATATGGAACTCTTGACCACAGTTTTTCTCTCAGTATGGGGCTTCGCCCAAAAAACCTCCACCAAAGCAGGTATAGGGATGGGTAGCAAATCTTTAATTTTTGGTATATTTTCGGGGTAGTGGTTCAAACACCCGGCCGCACATCCCTACCCAAACCAAAAGTGAGAATCCCCCCCCCCCCCCGGGGGAAAAAAAAAAAAAAAAAAAAAAAAAAAAAAAAAAAAAAAAAAAAAAAAAAAAAAAAAAAAAAAAAAAAAAAAAAAAAAAAAAAAAAAAAAAAAAAAATGGTCATAAACTGATATTTTTTTTTAAATTGACAAAATGTAAAATATTTTGAAACATACAAAGGAGGGATTATTATTTATGCGAGAGGTGTTAAGGATAAATGATCTGAGCGGGGGATACGAAAAAAGGTGAAAGGGGGGGGGCGTGAAAATTTTTCATCAAGGAGAGCGAGGGGGAACATAAACTTTAAAATGGTGAAATTCAGTAAAATCTTTGGAATGCGAAAATTCTTTTGAACGAAAGCGAGGGGCGAGATTTTTTTTCCGCTAAAAAAGTTGAATTCATTCATAATTTTCCCCGGCGTAAATAATGACTGTTCCCTAATAGTCGTCTGCAGGACCCAGGGGGATTCATAACTTACCTAGGAAAAATGGTCTCAAGTCCATCCTAAGAAAAGTTCTACCTCATCGGCAGTGTAGCCAATTCCTAATAAAGCAGCTTGCATTGCTCCTGCGCTGGCTCCGGCAAGGCGCTTGATGTTTTTCCAAATACCAACCCGCTCCAATTCCTTGTGGAAACGACAAAAGATATTTTCTCTTGAATAAGTAAAAAACATGAATAACAAGGTTCGTAATGAATAACGTCAGCCAAGATTGAATAAAAATGTACATGAATAACAATGTTCGTGAATGAATAACGTCAACCAAGACTGAATAAAAATGTACAAATAGGTTTAATGAATAAAGTAGCACGAATGATTAAAATTATTGATGAAAAACAAATAGAGAAGGATAGCATCTAACGTATTTGGGCAAAATTTTATAAGATTTAAACATGTTCATCTGGCCGGTTGGGTCCGTGTCAGCTCTTTTTTCTTTTGTTTTAACAACGATCACGTACTATTAAACAATATTTCGAGATCTACCTTTGCTTTTAAGAGAAGCAGTCAGACGTACAAATAAGACAGCGTGACTATTGCAAATTGGGCGCTCATCTCTGCTCTTCAGCGAAAGTGGTGTCCGTTAGATTGATTTATACGGATTAAGTGACAAAAGCACCAAAAAAATGCCATCAAGGAAGACATACACGACTCCATTTAATCTAGCATATTTCTTACAAATTTTGCACATAGACAGGAAACTTATTGAAGATGATCATCAAACATGACATTGAAATAAAAGTATTTTAATGGATTTCCTCCACAGATTTTTTGACGCATATATCAGCCATTCTTTTGACTTTCCTCCAAGCCGAGTAGTTAGCATCACAGCACCAATCTCCAAATGAAACATACCCCAACCATATATTTTTATTCCTGTCACTATTATGCAGACTATCGTATAAAGGTTCTCGGTTTAATTAAAGAGTGTATGCTTCTTTGTGAACTAGAAAGAGCGTCTTACTTTAAGATAAAAATAGACTAACATATATATGTGGATCTATAAATGTTTCCGTAAACTCACTTCAAAGATAGAAGATATAAAAACATTCTCACGTACGTTATGATGCTTTTTGTTTTTTGCTTCATGTTTCTTTTCATCGTCATAAGAAACAACAATATATGTACAGCTAATTGTGATAAGCTATAACATTACACTTAACTCCAGTAAACACGGTCCTTGAAACAAAATCTTATTTTTATAATGGTGAAATACATATTGAGACTAATATACATGTGCCAACATATCAACATATGTACTAATTAATTCAAAAATCATCACAATGGTACAAAAGAGGGGAAGAGTTCCATATGTGTACCACCGATTGTGACAGGAAACAAATTCTTTTTAATTATGGCCTAACACTAACAAATACCATAACCCCAAGGCCAAAAATAAAAAAAAAAGATAGAACTTCGAAGAGGGGTACTTATGTAGTTCCAATAATTGTAACTTATGGCATCATCTTTTAAAATTTGGACATAATCTTCAGTGGTGCCATAGATAGTCTATGATAACATCAGCCATAAAAAAGTTAAAGACTATCTAGTCATGATCATATCAGGACTAGGTACATATGGAGTTCTTGCCCAAAAGAGATAAATCTGTATTTTGTTTTGTATTTTTATTCACCTAACTCCATGGGATTCCGTGACTATTTGATAGGAAAAAAATGTTTCAATAATAAGTTATTTTCAAAATATTACTTACCCGTACGGCACCACAGTAGGCCAACCCCTTGTTTCCACCTCCTTCAAAGACCACATTCTCAAATGGATACACGTAATTCTCATATTCGATTAACTGAACTGAACTATTATCCGTAAACCAACTTGCATCTGACATGGTCGCATTAGACTTCAATGATTTCATAGATCCCGTCAGGTTATTTTTAGCTTCCACTTTATTCACGCGTTCCGGTAGCTTTCCGTTGTGCAACATTTGATGTTTGGCTAGTTTCTGCTCTCTGATGGTTTCAGGGAGTTCTTCTCCAATTGCGAAGAGTGGGTCATTAACGACTTTTTTCGAAGATTTGCCGCCCATGATGATTAGTATTAAATTTTAAAGCAAGTGGCTCTCTGAAACAGCCCTTTCCCTCTATTTTGCAGATAGATTCTGACGGTGATATGGATTGTAGTCAACAGCCGGCGAAATAAGAAGCTCAGTGCTGCGTAACTGCGTTACGACATAGCAAGCAAGGTTCTCAATGAACAGTGTACTGCTCCAACACAATGTAGAGGCAAGACTTCCACTTTCTTGTTCAAAGCTATAAACGTTATCCTTTGGGGCATCTGTATAGTATGGAATTTCTTCAGAAAATTACATTACGGCTCTGATTTTGTTCTCTATTTTCAGATAGACTCGGACGGCGATATTGACGGTAACAACCGTAACAACTCTTTATGCTTGACGAAACAAAATGAACTCGCCGAATTGCGACAGCGCAAACCAAGTTCTCATTGAATAGTGTACAGTAACTGATCCATTACAAGACTATTACAACATCGCAGATGCAAGACTTACGCTTTCTGTTCAATGTTAAAGTTATCCATTGGAAAAGTGTAATAGTATGATTGTCTTTCTTCCAAAAAAACTAATCATTATAAAATCATTGCTCGTGTCACGGTACAATCCCGCATCTAATACAACACGAACTACAAAAACCGCCTATATTGTTGTGTATCATGGCCTGTGTATACAAGTAAAATTGATCAATGGACCATTGATTGTAGTACTAGGATCCAAAGCATAGATCCTTGAGTGGTCGCGTGGTGACTTTTTTCATACACAATTCATGCCTATCCATTGTAGGACTGATCAACTGAATCACTCACCCGGTTACTCCAATTCATACAAAACGTTCCAATTGATTCAATTGGTTGACTACTTGTTCGTGTATTGGTACCGAAAAATGAATACGACTCCCATCCGGATTGGTAATATTTAACGTAAAACTAAAATAAGGAATCTGCAACAAAAACAAATTATTGGTTTTTATAGGATGTGATTTGTTTTGTCACATTTGTTTACTGAGTTCATTCTTTATATGTGCGTCGAAGCCTTGTAATAGTCGAGAAGTAGTCTTAGTAGAATAATCGTATAGTAGTAGTAGTAGTCAAAGTGGCAATTGTTTAGGCTATCCCCTACGTTAGGATGAAATTGGCTTTTGTTACTCACTCAGAACGCTCTTATGGGCGAAAATAATCGTTTTCTTTCCTAACTTATCCCTTTTATTGCGGTTTATTCCCCTTTTGGATAACAACGAATTTATGTTCTTTATGCAATGAGGATAAATCCCTAAATAACAAAGGATATAATATTAATACGTTTAAATAGCACAATAAATCATTATAACCTAATGATTAAAATTCCCCTATTCCACTGTATAGTATAACAAATTATGCATGTTTGTTTGTTAACACAAACCAATAACAAATAGAAATAATCAGATTTCTATTTAAATATTCCACCGAATTATGTTCAATTACTATTAATATATTTATTAAATAATCAATAACAAGTGATATAAAATTATTATTTGCGGTATAAAACAAACACCAACCCACAACCAAGATGCACGCCATACACTATGCGATAATTGTTTTGTAAAAGTCCTATCTCTTTTCTTTATATCACATTCTTGATGTTTTTCTTTTAATGTAGAGCTCCCTCTGATATCTCATACGAGCGAAGACTACACTCTAAATTTTTTGCAACTGATATGTAGTTGTGTACAAATGGTTGACCATTTTGTTGAACTCTACCGATGATGAATGTTGCCCAAAGAACTTTGAATACAATGTTTATCTAACCGTGTGTCCCAAAAAAACGCACACTTGGTGGCATGCGCCCATAAGTTTGGAGCAAAAGCACGTGCACTATTTATCTTCTTTGTTGTAAGGTAAGACGAGATTGTAGCTAATATTCCTGAAAAGTCATAAAGTGAGGGTTCAACAGTTTTTAAGATATACCCCAAAAATCAATTCACCTGCAGAACCCCTTTTATTACCAAAATGGGAGCTGTACTCCAGACGCAAGGAGAAAATAATGGCAAATACAATATTGACGGGCAATCAACATTTACTTACCCAAATATTCTTGCAGAACAATTTCTACTGGGTCAAATGACTGCATTACTAATTATTATTTAACCTGATAATAATAAAACATTATTTTGGTGATAAATATGTTTCAGAAGATATAAAACTATAAGTCATATTACATAAAATGATAAATGGCTATGGGCTCAACTTGCGTGTTACTGAAAATAATGTACATCTCAACTTTAATGAAAGTAAACCTATGTTTTCAACACAAACAACTTAATCACCATATCATATTCATTCGTCATTAAATTTTGGCTTAAATAACTCTTTGTGTGTCGTCCCCAAATTGATATGAATGATTAGCTCTATTCCATTGCATGCTATTTGGACAAATACTAAGAGTTTGTTGTATCTACTTCCGAATTTCGATCCTTTTATGTTTTTAAAAAAAGCATGTTGATTATTAGCTTTTGGTCTTACCAATGGAAACATTCATAATGTTAATGTCTGTTGCAGTACCAACCTGTCTTTTAAAAAAGGGAAAATGGTGGGTTGGACTTAAGTTCTGGGTGCAAAACGTATTTTGCCGTATTTGTAGTTAATACTCCTCATCTGTTAAATGGGTACTACAGGTTACTTGAATTCTGGGATCATATCTTTAAAAATACTGAACTCTACCCTGTTATAAACTTTTCAGGGCTATTAGCAAAGTCCCAGTCTTACTTATACTACAAAAGCATCAATGTCGCATGCTTTGTTCAAACTTATGGCGCCTGCCACCAAGTGGTTGGCGTTTTTTTGGACACACGGGTATAACTGCGATTAAGTAGTCATAATGTTTTACAATAACAAAATGACCCTTTGCGCCATTGATCAAACTGGACGGCACATATACTTTTCAGTTTATAGACAGATACAAAAAATTATGTGTATGCGTTGCATGAACTTGTCTTTTTTTTCCGACAAGAAGTGTTATGACACTACACATAGTTGTCCCAAATAGGCCTATACAAACCCAATTATGTGAATAAAAGCTGGAAATCGGCGCGAAACATTTCCGAAGCGTTTTCTCAGAGTAATGTAATCAAACTATGGTCATTGTATTATACGGGATATATGATTCATATAACACTTGCTGTTTTAACAGGTTCTATTCAAATTTCCAGCTTTTGGGCTACATAGTATCATTAGCTTGAAACAACTATAGTCATGGGGGGGAAAACAAACAGAATCGCGACCAATTCAGCGCGTCCGTTGCCCTGACGGTGCAGAACAAATTTCGACCATGAGGAATAATTTGTGAACATTATATTAGATTCATCCAAAAGCGATCTCCCAAACATGTGACCAGATCGTTCCACGGGTCAAGACAGGAGGTTCTCAGTCGAAACGGAAATGATGAGCGGGAAAATCTTGACGATCTATTTCCTGGACGATCAACGATTAATCCCTATTCATGTCGGCGCGCTTTATCAATAATCAATCAGCCGTCACTCAGTGTTACTCTGCATGCAGCAGCTTGCAACTTTGGCCGTGCTCACACAGGAACCGCACACGTATAAAACTAATTATTTTCATTTAAGTTGCCAACTATAAGTTGTTACTGTTTTCGCGGCTGGTCAATATGGATTCCAAAGTTTAAACTTGCATCTACGGACTATAGTGAGTGACTTTGAGGCTGCCTTTGAAAGGATTTTTCAAGACATTATTCTCGGTGTTCAACATATTTTTTGTGGCTACTCTCATTTTGACCAGGACACATCCTTACATAAGTGTTACAGAAATAAACGAGAAGGAATTAAAGAAATAACTAAAGAATAATTGAATTTAAAGAAGGAAGTGAATTTCCACTCAAAAGATTAAACATCACTCGAAAAGAGTGGTTTTTTCCACTCGTTTGAGGGATTTAAACGAGGAAAACACTTGGGAAGGACAACACGACAACAGTGGAAAATCCACTCCTGTTGGTTTAATAATGTTCCTTGTCGTGAATGAAAAACATAGAAAACAACTATCAAAAACAGAGCTACTTTAACATTTACGTGGATAGGTCTATACGAAAACTCTGGCACGGTTATCCATGTTTTAATTAGAATCCGGTAGGGGGCGGAGCTGATCTCAATCACCCCATTGTGTGTTTAAGGGACCCTGATTACAGATATTGGGCCCTTAGGTAAACAATAGAACTATGCGTAGATCGTCCAGGAAGTAGATCGTCAAGGTATCACTCAATGGAAGCTTAGTAGAGCGATGGAGCTCAAACAAACACGGAAAGGAGATTAATTCTCTTTACGTTTCAATTACATTGCCGAAATCACGGTGGGTGGTTATTAGCATGCTATCAATTACTAATACCACGATACTACTCGTCTGTAACTGTATCCGCTTATCTCAATTACCATGATAACTCGCGGATAATATGAACGATTAGATAGCTGCTTTGTGATACAGAACAATGGTCGCATTGATGTGAACATATGTATATATGTATACAAAGAAATTACTGTCATACAGCAGCTATCGACTTTAATAAGCGAGGATAATGGTACATCATCATTTGTCCGGCAACACCCGCCCATCCGCCAATAAACGATCGCGTTGTCGAACGAATATACATAACTACATTATACGTTGCAAATTTAGAGTGTAGGTTTTCTATTGTTTCCTGCTACGTCCAAACACCTCCCAATCGCTCTTATTCACACGCACACACACACGCGACACCCCACTCGCGCTCGCACACACGTGCACACACACACCCATACGCCACCTCGCGCTCCTTCGCGCGAGAGAGCGCCAGATACATATGTGACTCTCTTTTTAAATTCTACAAAGCAAGATTGAGTCCGCACACAAAAAGTGTTTCCAGCAAGCTGATATTTTGGTGATGTCATTTTAAAGTATAGACCTAGCCAAGGCTCCCACAGCTTACAAAACTATGGGTGATTTCCACCTCTTGTCTGCTAGACATGCTCAAACAGCCAAAGGTTGACGGAATTAATTGTCAACAACCAATGGGGTACCAATTGTATGTCAGCCATTTCATATTTCATCCCAATAGGCATCGGTAACCAAGTAGAATTTCAAAATATAGTGGACTCCCACCTGTTTCCTCCTTATTCCAAAAGGCGTTGATCAAAATTATGTTTGATAATTCCTAAATTTAGCTAATCCTTGACTTAATTACGCATGGGTATCTTAATTACTTAGCAATTATAAATAGTTCCATATGCCAACAAATTAATTAAAACAAATCTGAAACGAAATCAATTCTGAAATCGTGTTATTGAAAGGAAAAATATACACTTAAGGTAATTTTCTATCAACCCTTTTTGTAAACTCCGCAACATTAAATTCTGTTGAAACTTTAACTACTTTTTCTCCAGCAGCCCAGAATAAGTTAAAACAGGAAAAGCGTTGGCCACCTTTGGACCTAACATTTATAAACACAAAATCAAAAGTAAGTTTCCCCCAAAAGAACCTAAAATATTTCCAGGATAATCCGTTTTTTAAAGATGAAACATAGTAAGGTTATAGCTATGGTTGTTAGGAAGCAGGGTAGTGAAAATCGAGAATCGGTTACTTCACGCCTGAAATGAGCACAAATTAAACAAAAAACGAGGCCTTTTTTATAAAATTGCAAAAACGGATCAATCATGATTGGCAGGTGTCCATCTTCCACAGGGAATTGCGACTGCCCTATCCTGGTCAAATAACCTGGGCATGATTAATTATTGCAATCCCAGTTTGGACTTAATTTACATCTTAGACTGTAGCTTTGGTGGTTGGTGTATTGCAATTGAGTGTTGTTGTCAGGATTTATTGGTTGTATAGGCCTACTTTTTTTATTTTTTTTATTTTTTTTATTTTTTTTATTTTTTTTCATAATGTTATGAATGCTCCCAGTATCCATGAATGGATGCAATCACCATCATTTATCTGACCAGGTGATCGAGTTGATTCCAAAAGAAAAGTGACATGCATGGTGCAACCTTGGCGGGGATTTTAATCATCATTCCATTACTGTTTGTAACGCAGTGAAATATGGACATGAAACCACTCTTTGCATTTTTATGTGTCATGCTCAGCATTGATACTGATAATGCTTTTAAAAGCACCCGTTGTTTTAAATTGAACTTCATATTTGGTGTCTACACTCCTTAGGATTGATTATATAAAACTTTCAAACGAATCATTTATTTTGAATCATATTTATCATATCCATTCCTTTCAGATAGGTCTACATTCTGTCTCTTTAATAAGGCTACCACCAGTATCATTTTATTTGCAATACATCTATGTAGCACATAACTATTTTTTCAATACCGAAATGCTGTCAGAGTGGATTATTTTTTCCCGACTATATCGTCAACGTCACGAGAATCTTCCAAACAGGCCGATCGACCAAAAGTCACAATTTCGAGATATGGGCGATTGATTTTTCGAGAATTAGACTTGCATATCTAAAATTTGAAACATTTTAGTAAAAATATTTTAATGTGACATGGTGGGCAATGAAACGTTCTTCATTTGATCACGCTTCCATCATAGTATCCTTTGTTTTCCCTTGTCAAATTTAATTACAAGTGATGAAAATCTGTTTTGCAAAACTAAAAACGTCCCTTTGTTTCTATGTCATAGGAGACGAATGCACATTGAGCTGTTTGGCGTACTCAAAAAGAGTCGCTCGATCGCATCAGGCGGTGTATTGCACATGTTGAACATACTTTTGTTGCCTGCGGACTGCGCTAGAAATGGCTATGCTTTTTTACGGTTTTTTTCTTCTGCTCAGCAAGAAGATTACTCCTGAATTACAAAACCCAATGCAGTGGTACCAGTTCTTAATTGTGTGGAATTACCCCATCCCTTGTTACAACTGTAGCTGCTACTGATATAGCTGTTGAGATCAGATTCTTATATTTCCAGGGCCATGGTCAGTGATATAGAATACCCTACTTGCCCTGGTCACTGGTTGATAGAGCCATTCCCGGCTTGCACTAATGAGACTAGTCCTCACCAAGCTTTGTATGTAACGTTTTTCTGATTGGTTGGTCCTTGCACAATTTTGCTTGACATATTTCACTGTAAATTACTTCTTAGCTAATTTATAACCAAAAATAATACTTCCAATGTTATAATATACACTTGTGCTACCCATTACATTGTTTTGTATAGTATATTTTAAAACACGGATAGCTTCGACACTGAATTCATTAGCAGACTAATATTACAGTGTGGTAAACGGCACAACTTTTGTACAGCATGTATGGCAGATATTACTACACCCTAGTGATTATGGTCTTAATTTTTAATTTGCCATTAGTCTTACATTGGCCAAGAAGTTCCATTTAATAAAAAAAAATCCTTTAAAAAGGAAAGTGGCGCCCCAATGAGTGAGTCTGTTTTGGTTGTTCTGTGTGGTTGGGAAAAACTTATGTGTGAAAGAAACGGTAGACCCAATATCAGATTTAATTCTGAATTTTTATTTGAATTTCTAGTACAAAAGTCAATGTTAAATAGTATAAAAATGATATATATTGAGTATGTGAAACTGAATGTCTTGTTTTTTCAATAAAGGGTTGCTCCTTATGATTGATGCCTGGCATAATTATTCATTGTAATACCTGAAATGCGGTGTACATGTAGCTGTGTACATGTAAAACTTTCAACTAAAATTGTGTTACAAAACTCTATTTATTGTTTCATTTCCTTCATTTGCAATTCTGCACTAAGATGGCAGAAGATTG
>JAMKCH010030154.1:0-16909 GCA_023653785.1 Ophioderma brevispina
ACACATCAGAGTATAAATTGAAAAAAAATGAAATTTTGCATCAAAAAGGTAGGAATATTGGATTTTCATGCGGGTTTTGACCCCAAATGATATGGAGCCATACAGTGCACAATATTAAAAAAAATGAACTAATAATTAAAGGGTAATGCGAGTATCATTTATAGGAGAATAATGTGCCCGAGGTCGGAAAAAACTAAATAATGGCGCCCATTATTTTTAATTTTTTTCCACCCGAGGATACATTATGAGCCCATAGATGATACTACAAAACCTTTATTTCTATTCTATTAACTAAAACAACTGATTTTATTTTGTTTGTTTGTTTGTATAGGTTTTAAGGTAATATGCCTAATTTATGTGTATTTTGTATGCTGATGAATGAAAATAAATGATAAGAAAATGCATTAGCGGCTCATTATTGCAGAATAATGGGCATTAAACCGACCAACCAGAATGCTGCATTTTCAATAATGGGTAGTAGAGGTAATAGAACCACTCCCCACCAATCGACTTCGACGCTAACCCCAAAATGAGCAAAGGATGCGAAATAATTATATGGAAGACTTAACGAAAGTTTTTAACGTTTTGGGCACGAGAGGGAAGTTTACCTGGGTGGTAACTCCTCCCATTTGGTAATACGAGGGTTAAATGTGCAACGAGAGATTTCAAGTCATCCACATTTTCTGTGATATGTAATGATTTCATATTACAGAATTAACTTAAAATCAAAACAAAAGGTGATTTGTATATGCTTATATTTCAATAGAAAACATAGGCTGAATTTTGTATTTGCTAGTATACAAAATTAGAAATTTCACAATTTTTGTACCAAAGAAACAGTTCTCAGCTTAATCCTTACAGATGGGGATATTTTTGATATAAAGCTTTACACCAGTGCCAAAATCAGAATTTTCACATTTTTGCGGAACATCTGTCATTTGAAATCTCTCGTTGCACCTTTAATGTCACTATGTCCCCCTAAAAGTGATAAATTTGGTTTATTTGTACAAATGTTAAAACTACAAAACTTGGAAAGTTCTTTTTCACGACGTACAGACAGTAGGTTTCAATTAGTACGAGTAACATAATTAAAACATAAAAATTAAAATGTGAAATAACATGACCAATCCCTCATGAAGAAAGGTAAATTTCACCGCGCCGATTGCCTTAAATCTTGACAGACCTATTATCGATTTTGATCACTGAATACGTATTCGTTCGCAAATTATCTGTGTGCTTTGAGATATTTGGACACGCAAAGCTATCGAATACGTATTCGATTGTTTTACAAATGGGTGTTATTCGACTGCGGCTATTTTGGTTAGGAGATGTAATTTCACTTTTATTTTTGGGTACAATTAAAGAGTACATAAAATGCAACCAGAATCAACTATTAACTCAATTTGACCAACAAATCAGATTCGACACTATGACGTGACCACGACGATATAGTCCTGTACTTTTTTTGTAGGGGGATTTATATATAGTTTAATTGAAGCGATCCCTTTCGATCCATTCCGGGTGTGAAGTCCCCTTGGGGTATTTGAAATCGCATCAAAGGATTGTCTGGCGTGCCGGCGTATTCAAACAATACACAGTTCACGTAAAACAAGAAAATAAAATGCTTTCACTCGAGTGATGAATGTAAACAAAATCCGTATTTCAAGTACGGATACATCCCAGCAAACACATAACCAGGGGGTTGACACTTAGCGCCTGTCGTCTTTTGCTCCTTTACCCCACAATATGGCTATGGCAAAATACGAAAGTTCGCGCATATCAACGAAATTTATGGTCCCTCCTGTATTTATTAACCTCATGGTATAGAGTTACGTGTTCACCGTTTGTAACCATGACAGTAACGAACTGCGCTTTGCAAGACTCGGCTATATATAGCGCCCTCGATTGGACCTAGGCCCACCCCAGTTTAAGGGTTTAAGGGGTTGTACACTGAATGTTTCAGAATGTTAATTATTTTGTTTTTCAAATGCGCCTATTTCAGTTATTTCAAGGTCAAATTTGGTATGTTTAGTATCAAAATTTAGCTCCTTTAATGCTCTTTAGATTTATTTGATCTATTTTTATGAATCAAGGTTATATATTTTGCTACAGCACTTGCAGTCTACAATTCGGGTCCCTTCAATTGAAATCCCCTGGAAATAGTGTAGTTCTCTACTACTTGTTTTTGTAAAAATAACTTAATTCACCGTATATCATATGTTATAGCAATTTAGAAATTCACAGCTTTCATATAACACAAATTTCACGTTTTAAGTCTAAATAGTCTACAAGATTATCGCCTATGTATTGTTATCCCCGAGTTTTATCTGGACTTTTAGTGCTGTGTCCCACCCCCTTAAAATCTAACCCGAGTCGTTATAGCGCCCCCTGTAAAGCAAGGCCCAGGGACCACCGTTCGTCCACAAGTGTCATCTCCTTATTTTAATCCTCCTTGACATAACATTTTAATAACATTTTTCAAAGGTCGGATTAATATTTTTACGAAAGCATTTCTTTGATGTTTGTGAAACAACATCAAAACATTTTACAATGTTTTACGATGTTTTCAAACTGTTTTCCTAAAATGACTTTCGAAAACACATTGCCGATTAATTTGTAACTTTGCATCAAACATTAAGACAACATTTCTCAAACATTACAACAAAATATCGTAAGCCTTTGTTATAATAGGGATATTATCAGAACATTTTACTCTTAGATACAGTAAATGTTTTAAAGATGTTGCTGAAATGATTCTCTGCTGACATTTTCCTGAAGTTTTCAAAACATAAAAATGTTATCAAGATGCTTAATGTTTATGAAACATTTTGGAAATCTAATCAAATATGACATTGATATTGTTTTAATAACACACAACCGTACACTGTATGTATATCTGTATATCACCTTATGATATATACTTTTGTTGATGTTTCAGAATGTTTTCCAAACATTGTCCAAATGTTATTAAAGCGGCACTGGCACATTTTCAGAAAATATGAAATTTCCTAAATTTGCTCGCAAATGATAGTCTAGTCCATTGGAAGAATAGAGATATATTTTACACATAAAATTGACATACCCAAAAGCAAATCATTAATAAGAAGATAAAGACATGCAGATAATTTGTAGGCTAACTTTTTTAAGTTTGCCGTAATTTTAATCAACAAATGTGTCTATTTAACACATGAATATCACGCACTCGTACGCATTGATATTAAAACCACAAAGGTCACGATCCGGTTAAACGAGGTGCATACCGTGAGAATCAACTCTGGCATGCGTTTTCTTTTGTTACACGCCATTTCCGCGTCGTCTGCTGAATTAATGTCGCCGGCGACATTAATTATAAAATCGTTCTGTTTACCCAGAAGCGCGTGGTTTGGGCTGAATCTGAATATTTTCAGGTGAGATTAAGTATAATAAAAGTTTTAACCTGCAAACAATATCAATTTTGAAACTCTAGAGGGCCGCACTATTTTTCAAATTGTGCCAGTGTATCTGTAAAAGTGCCGTTGTGGATGGTTTAAACATTGTAAGCAAATATTGCAACAATAATGATTATAAATGCATAATTTTATTTAAATTTAGAGCACAGAGACCTCAGAGGTAGACCCAACAGTGGTTAACCACTCTACTAGGAGTATCCCTCGAAACTGACAAGGACAGCTTGGGACAATCAGGGGTTACCACGCTACTCTAACAGAAACTGACTGTGATATATATGTCAAAATATGACTCTGTACAGGGACCGACGCTTAACGTCTCCTCCGACGTTCTTATACAATCTAGAATTTAGTACCCGATTTAAATCCCCGCTTATGATTACTGCTGATATTTTAATTAAATGTCCAGATAGTTCTTGTTTAGGCGAAATTTACATGACCCCGTCCATCAGCACAGAAATAAAATCACATAACCAACCAACCCCTTTTTTTTCAGGTAGACAATCACAATAGTCTATTCCCATAAATCTTTGTACTCCCGGAACCTAACACCAACCCTCCTTAAATCCTAAACCCAAATCCCATACATAATAAAAATGATTTCAAAGCCAATACCCTAAATAGCCGCCTGATCCAATCCATAAAATAACATCTAAAAAACCTGCATACCAGTTACCGTCCAGAGCGGACCTATGCTATCCCTAAAACAATCCATAACCCCAACCCAATCAATCGGAAAAATGAGTCTACAACTTAATTCAAGAAAGTGTAAACCTTCATCTTTCATTTGGTTTTGTTTGAGTAAATAGGACATCCTCCCGTTCAATTTTATTCTCGCTTTAAGCAAGCATCCTCGCAGTTCGATGGAGGGGGGCGAGGATGATATAGAGGCCTTCACCCTCACGTCTGCATACTATAACAAAAGGTTTTTTAGTCGTACTATTCCTCATTCAGATCAATTTAATAACCGACCTCAAAGTACTTGTGCTATTCAAAGTGTGACCCATACTTTAATACCCAACATGCATGCCGTTGTTTAGAAGTCCCAGAAATTTGGACTGGACTTTACCATTCCCGCCAAGATGGCCGCTAATCCAAAAGATGGAAGACCTCTATTCAAAAAAATGAACCCCATCTCAAGAATGGAAACGCATGCCTAAATACTAGAAAAAAAATCAATTTACTGAAATCAGACTATTCTCATCCGCTCTGTAATACATACCACTCTGAAAGTTTTGCCAATAAGTTTTCCTAATTCTGAAGCCTGTAATGTTAATAAATGCATTGAATGCCATTACAAAATCACAATCACATATTTTTATTCCGTTTCAGAATTGTTTAGTTTTACCAAATTCACACAATTTTATTCAATCCTAGTCAGTTTGGAACGTTATATTTTTCACCCAATTGGTACATGTGTTTTAGCTTTTGTGAAATGTTTTTTTTTTAATTAGGCTAATCGCTATTGGCATTATCATTCTCAGCAATTTAGCAATGGCGCTGCATTTATGCAGTCTGAGCATATTCATAAGACTAATGCATATCAAAATAATTTTAGTGCTCTGCTGTCTTATGTAGGGCCCTATTTGTTAGCGGGTTCTAAAATATTGTACAGCAAATATTCCCGGTTTCAATGCCGAGTCTTAAGCATGAGTCTATAGGAGATCAACCCATCGTGTCGCTCCTAGTACTTTTCAGAAGGTATGGGCATTGAATGCGGCATGTGCATTGGGTGGCAATTAAAATCGATTAAAATTCCACGCTAAATATTGGAAACTAGTCCGATATGCTTAATGAAGCATTCATGTCAGCGTAAGCACATTTGTATCTACAAAACATACCTCAAACTTCTGTCTAATCGTATGGCTCAGTGGTAGTTCACTGTAACAGTATTGAATGTTACTGACTTTTGAGCGCCCGTGTTTTGAATACGAAGAACACAAAAGTCTTTGAAATGATGGCAACATGAAAAGCAAGATTATCTTAATTCGCTCATGAAACCGGTGAATCGGGCCTCATTTTTTCTTTTTCTGGCCCCTATCCCAACTAATCGACTCTGTCCAAAACTTTCCTCTAGTGACACGATGTAGTAACTCAAAAGTAAACATATTCTTAGCAAATCTGTGAAAAAAATTTAAAGAAGCTGATTTGAACTGATTTTGGTAGGTAAAGGTGTCAACATTTACCCAAAAAAGTGAGTTATCGTAGGGGGTGGGGAAATTGTTTTTTCGGGAGTCAAAGGTCAATAACAGGGGTCAAATTTTGAAATTGATCCAATCATGTTGAAAAGTATACCAAGTTAATAGTTTAATCATAAGGATTCAAAAAAGGTATAGGTTGTACTATCTGCGGCCGCAAGTTTTGGAGTTATAGGCTAAAACAGCAAAAATCAATAAAAACTCATTTTCAGTTGTACAGGGGTCAAATTTTAAAATGGATAAAAAATGATGCAAATTATAGATGGAGCTCATAGGATTAAAATAATAGTTTTGACTGTCTTAAATGCTTAGTTCCCAATGTAGGGGGCACCAAAGGTCAACATCCATTGCATTCAATGGGGCATTTGAGACTCTCAAAAACTATATTTTGAGACCTCATTAAAAGTTTTAGGTCTGTCTATTCACCGTGAGAGATAATAGGAATTATTTTAAAGGGACATAATGGCATGAAAAAAATTGACATAATGAAAAGGACCCTTACTAAAATCACTTCCACGAGTTTGAAAACAATTTGGATGTTTACATTCTGTAAAAACAGTAAAAGACAGGAAGAGTTCCAGGGGGAAGTGGCAGTTTGTGGCAATTTCTGGAACAGAAAAGAAAGGTGTTCACATCCCTGACAGAATTTACAGTGTATCTAGCATGTTTTGCGACACAATTCAAAAGCATTCAGACCGGGATTCAGGCATTGTACTTTAGGCTTGTAGTAAGATACAGATCTGGCAAGTGAAAGGTGGATTAGCCGGGATTAGCACATATAAAATAGCAATGGTCTGTGAGCTTTTCAAGTTTGGTAAATGCTGGCAGTAATGTCGTCATCCTTGTTGCAGAATTGCCACAAACTGTCACCTCCCCCCTGGAACTGTTTTTACAAAATGTAAGTATCCAAATTGTTTTCAAACTCGTGGAAGTGATTTTTAGTAAGGGTCCTTTTTCATTATGTCAATTTTTTTCATGCCATTATGTCCCTTTAAAATAATTCCTCTTATCTCTCACGGTGAATAGACCTAAAACGTTTAATGAGGTTTCACTTACTTTGCAATATACTATAGTGTAACTTGCAATGTTGGGGCTTTTATCCATTCCATCTGCGATGTAAAAATATACAGTTTGACAAATAATTTATTTAAAAAAACAGGTTTGCCGATTCGAAAAACCGGAACTTCTTTTTTTGCCTATTGAATTTGACAAAAAAATCAGGTTTTTCTTTTTTGTTTTGGCCTCAACGGGCAGATTTTATTACAACAACGTCGAAATTTTACACATAATCAGTATTTAAAAACACTATAAATTAACAAAGCATATACACGTACGGAAACAAACGCATTTCATCTTTGCACGCGGTTCACCATTTGCAGGTAGAGCTTTGAATTGAATTTTCTGATTTTTTATTCTTGTCAGTAAACGCATATTGTCGATGGTATGAACACATCTGGAGGGGATGTGTTGAGGTCAAAACTAAAAAGCCGTATTATAGTAGATTCAACCCATCGTGTCGCCTCTAGTACTTTTCCGAAGGTATGGGCATTGAATGAGGGGCATGTGCAGTGCGTGGAAATTTAAATCGAGATTAGTAGTCCGATAGCAGAGAGAAACCAATTCTATGCATAATGAAAGCATTCAAGTCAACGTAAGCGCATTTGCAGCTACAAAAACATTATAGCTCTCAAAACATTCTGACTAATCGCATTTGTGGTATTCAATGTAACAGGTGAGTTGAATGTTACTGACTTTTGAGCGCCCGTGTTTTGGATACAAAGAACACAAAGTTTTTGAAAATGATGGCAATACGAAAAGCAAGCCAGATTATCTTAATTCGCTCATGAAACAGGTGAATCGGGCCACGTGTTTTCTTTTTCTGGCCCCTATCCCAACTAATCGACGCTGTCCAAAACTTTTCCTCTGGTGACACGATGGGTTGAATCTAGTATAACAGCTGAAATGCTCAACTTTGTTCAGCAGAATAAGATGCTTTAAACCCAATTTACATGAACCCTTTTAGTATCGAATATGTAAAGGCTTCATACCATATTCAATTGAATAGATTGTCGTACCACGGAGTTAACAATCTGAGACATGTAATCGATTCCTTTGTTTGGAGACAATCAAAGAAGGGATAAAGTGTCATGAAAATCGAGGCCGGGTTAACCTCTTAATCTGAGGAGGATTAGGCCACGTAAATATTGTAGTTCGTTATGAGTGACCAAAACTTTTAGTACTTTAGATCTATGATTGGACAAGACGTCAAACATTATTTATTTCTGGAACAAGACGAAAATAAATGAAAACCTCACAACTGGAAAAACACCACATATGTAGTAATTGAAGTTCCTGATGTGGTTGTAAAAATGGTTGAGGATTCTGATAGTGGATATTCTCCCTCTTCCAGCCATAATGACAAATAAATTTTGGCGAGTAATAATTACTTATTCCTATCATTTTCTTTTCTTATGTTGAATGCTTCAGTTTGTTCAAGTTTGATGTTTTGGAATTTATTCAGTGCATTTGCCTTGCCATATTTTATTCGTGGGAAAAGGGATTTTTTTTTTAATTATGGCCTTAATCTGCTCCGACATCGTCACATTAGAATTTCTATTTGAATAGTGGGGTAAAGCATACCCCCTCTCAGAACGAAAGGGAATCGTCGACACGCCCCAAAAAAACTTAATGAAACTGAAGGACTACAAAATCCTACGATAAATGAGGAACGATTGTGTACCAATCAGTCCCTCTTGCAGATCACTGGTTTTGTTTAGAGAGAATCGAACCTTATTGAACTGTTATGTAATGCTGTCAATTCATATTGAAATGCCCCATTGGAGGCTCCTCTCCATGCAAATGGCGATACCGTGCAAAGAGAGATTAAGTGATCCAGAGACAGATTTTTTGCTATATACTTTGTCACAGGGGTGGTGACAATTAGCGACCCTGGGTCACTGTGACCCTGATGAATTCACAGACTTGTACAGGAAATAAACTGCATAATTCTGCAGTTTATTCCCGTAAGTCGATGAATTCATCAGGGTACTAGGGGACCCAGGGTCGCTAATTGTTCACAACCCTTGTCACAGGAAGTATCAAAAGTCCTAGAAAATCAGCAATGAGAAACATGTAAAAAATAGGGGTAAATTTTGTTTACAGGGGTCAAAAGTAAGCAGGTCTAATTGTTCGAAAACATACACCAACTTACTATCTGGCCATGAGGATTGAAAAAAAGGTAATTTGCCATATCTATCGTCATTAGTTTCACAATATTATGCTCATAACGGTTGAAGGTCATCCTGGGGTAAATCTTTCAGAGTGCGCCAATTTTACGAACTCCAATTGGCTTCTGGTCGTAATCCTATACCAGAAAATGTACATGCCGCATTTTTACATTTTAGTATGTACATTCTACGTAAGCAGTATGACCCTACAGGATAGGTAGACCATTATTACATTTTGACCTCTGATTACATGACCAAATGGTTAAAATGATCCCAAGTATATATACTCTGGGCCTTTTGTAATATAGCATATTTGGGACCAATTTTAAAAATAATCGAGCATTCGAAAATCTAACATGAGGACTTGAAACTTTCATTGCCTGATAAACTATACAGAATATACCTGGAAGAATTTAGTATTCCCTCCACATGCTACGATTCGGGCAACGTTAACCGAATAGCCGCATGTTAAGGTGCACAATTTTAAGTGGTGGCAGAATCTAATTCATACCTCTTACCTTTATCCTTAACATGGCAGAATGTTAGTATAGATTCAGTACAGTTGATTACTTATATTTTCCCCCTGTACGAAACTTGCCTCCTGCAAATACATTTTTCCGCTACTTATACTTCTAGACTTTAATAAGATGTTATTCTCTCATTTCTAAGTATGAACACCACTAAATTGTTTCGATTTCTATTGCAATATTTTGAGATCAAGCCACTATTTTTCTTGCACTACGACTTCACATACTGTACATGGTATGACTTCAAAATACTGTTAGCATGGTTAAAAATATTAAACAGTTTTATCGATTTGTTCATGTCCTGTTTTTTTTAATAAAAATCAGGGTTTATTTAAAAACCTTGGCCCTATATCGAATTTTGATCAACCTACCTTTTTTATTCGATTTGAACGAAGAAAATTCTCGATGAGACGTTTTAATTGTAAAAAACCCAAGGTGTTAAACCTTGAATCATAGATGCAACATTAGGCATCTTTTTAGTTGAAAACAAAAAAGGGTTTTATCGATTTAAAAATTAATTTTCGAAACTTGACTTTCGATGAAAATCCTGGCTTTATTGGTTGAAAATTATTTCCAAAACTTTTTTTCGAAAGCCAGGGTTAATCGTTAGAAACTGAGCCTATCAGATTGATAAAACCCTGATTGTCGATTTGCAATCCCGGTTTGTTATTTAGGCGATACTTGTTTCTGCAAAAACCCCAAGTTTTCTGTCATCTATTCAGCATTATTTTTGCCAGTCTCCACCAACATAACGCTAAATATCTCTTTAAAACTATTACCATGTTCAATGTTATTTTTATATTTCCGTGTACAATGGTCTTTCCTACCTCGGTTACAGCCCCAAGAATTAGCAAGATTTCTTTCACTTTGAGCAAGATTAAGTCATAAATGAGCACATAAAATATTATTAAATTAGTCTAAATATAAATAAAAATATACCTGGTTTGTGTGCATAACTGGTGGTATGTAGCAATTAGAATCAAGAGAACCGCGGAGAATGTTCTGGAGGTTACTTGAAACTAGGAGATCAGACTATCCTAACTCACGGGAATGTGTCTGGCCATAGGTGGCGCACGCTGTAAATCCACAGTCATTGAGTAGCTGCTATGAGATCCCACATCTATACAGTACATGTGGAATGGTAGAGGCATTTCCAGACTTTAAAGTGAATGGACTATATTTAGTACATGACTCATATAGAGAGGACTAGATCCTTCTAGTATTGTTTGAGAGGATATATAAAGCCCTGGTGAGAGAAACTACGGGGAGAGCGTTTCTTAACATCTTGCTCCAAGTATTAGCAGAGTTTCCAAGATAGGGTCAATCCAGTTGTTCCCAGTTAGTGGAACAGTGACAGTAAACATGGTCTTACTATATTTTTTTTTTTTTTTTTTTTTTGTGGCATGGCGTAGTTGTCACAGCTCAACCGTTTTCGTCGACTTGTGTAGCCGTGTCGGTTCCGTATGTCGTGGTCTCTGAGTTATCAGGATAAACAAGCTGCAGCATTTTTTGACTTTATATTTAGTACGACCTCCGGGCTTGGGATGTCGGGAGTCAAGTTAGGAGCTGGTTTTCTTCTGTCAGGACAAGTCGTCCGTGGACAGGTCCCACTATAGGAAAAATTGAGTTTTGCGCTGGAATATTCGCCAGGACTCTTTGTAAGTTCTACATCGTTATAGTAATCTTGCTGCAGCCCGCGTTCGCGGCACACACCAGGTAGTAAGTTTAGTAGTTCATTAATTACAACTTTATTATATATAAATCTTTGATTATTGATACCTAATCGATGTTTGAATGAGATTGACTTAGACACACATTAAAATAAATACTTTGTTTTAATATTTGCACTCAAGTTTACAGTTGTATTGTCTAGTTATTCGGAGTTTGAATCCGTAGTTTTGAGGTGGTTTTGGCCTTGGTCAAAGGTTGCCTACGGAAACACCTCCAATAGCACTTTACCTTAACTGTAAAATTATTTTGTTTAAAAACTTTATAAAGATTTGTTTAAAAAACGTTCTCTTGTCACATTCTTTTCTAATCTTGCACTTTGTACAATCGCATACACACATATATTTATCCGATTGATATTATTTAACATGTTTCACCAATAAAAGTGCAACTCCAAACTGAAAAAAAATGCTACTATTAGTAGATTCAACCCATCATGTCACCTCAGACTTTACTGAAGGTATTGGCATTGTAATAAGGGATGAGCAGTGGATGGAAATTAAAATTCCACCTAAAAATCTTATGAAAAAGGTAGTCAGCATAGCAGAGAAAATCAATCCTGTGCTAAATGAAATAATTGAAGTCAACGTAAACACAAACGACATAACTCTCAAACATTCTGACTAATCGTATTTGCTTCAATGGTAGTCAATGTTAAGGCGAGTTGAGTTGAACCGACTTTGTGAGCGCCATTGTGCTTGGATAAGAAAGAAAAAGACACACAAAATCTTTGCCTCTCTAACATAAATATAAAAGCCCAGATTATATTCAGTTGATTCATGATTAACAGGTGCATGGGGCCACATATCGCCTCGGTGACACAATGGGTTCAATCTATTTTTTTCTCTTGCATATTGTCCTTCACTTCTTCAAAATCATACCGCGGCCCGGCTCAGTTTTTTACCAAATACTTAATCTGCATTTAACACCAAGAAATCGTAGGCCCTTCGGGAAAAAGATACCTAAAGTTATTTAATACAGAATTATAATTCGGAACGTCATACCAGTATTTACGGATTATAATAGTCTTCGGTAGGTTTGCCTTGCCAAGTGGCAAGAGTAAACAAAATGTTTTGGTTTCTAGGAACATTGATAGTGATTATAAAATCTGCGATGATGATTGCAACTTGTGGAATCCTTTGAGCATTTGTGATACATGTACAGAGGGAGTAAAATCAATAGGGGAATTGTTAACATTCCAGATGGAGTTGATGAAAGAGTATATAAATGCTTATTTGTTCGCAAAGTATTTAAAAAAGTATGTTGCTTGCAGGGCCGCCGAGAAAAATTGCGGCCCGGGGGGGAAACATTGGAGTTCGGGGCCCACTTTTACAACTTGTTTCCAGAACCAATGCGGGGGGATGGCTGGGGTATTTTGAAATTGCAGTGGCTGCGAAGCAGGCCAGACGCGGCGCGGAGTGTGGGAACGTATAGATAGATGAGGTGACATCAATGTTTACAAAACAAGTAGCATTCTGGTATACTGACATGTTAGAGGTGCGAATGATATGCCCATGCAGTTACAGCATTTAATAGCCTTATTTCCACGCATGATTGAGCGTGAATTAAAAGCACAAGTCCTGCAGGTGCTCATGTACCTGCCGGCAGGGCTTGTTCGTTGCCTGGCGTTGACGTCACATGTCCATTCCATCTATAATGTAGTGATCGATGCAACTGAATGGGTGTTTTGGTTTGAATTTGAATTTTGTTATTGGAACGGCCGAGGGGGTTGGTGCGGGAGGGGGTTTTTTGTCATTGCAATGTTCACTGTCCAAAACACATTTTCTCATGAAAATTTGATAGAAACAAATAGAATTTGTAAGTGTTTCACTTTTTAATGATAGAGGTGTGATATTTGGAATAAAAGGTTTTAAAAAAAGTAAAATATAGCTGATGGTCTTATGGTTGTGTAAATAATAATAAAAAAGTGGTCATGGAAGTTCATATATGAAGCGGCCCGGGGTCGGGGTGGGTTGCAAGCACGAGCGCGAACCCTTGCAATGTTCACTTTCCCCAAAACACATTTTCTCATGTATTTTTGATAGGAAACAATTGAATGCTATGTAATCCACTTTAAATCAGGGCCAACGTGTTATAACGCCAAAAATCTTAATTGTTTTTCTGTGTAGTTTCTCAAACCAAGAGAGGCCCTGCACTAAATTTATTAACCGCGCGTGGTGGAACTTTCGTGGGATTACAGGGTATTGTCTCAACGTTAATAGGTAAATCGTTGTCGCAGGGAGGGGGAACGGAAGCCCCTGTATCTCCAATGCTTCACTCACTATCTCCATCCCCATCTCTCACTTCTCCCTCTCTGACTTTTGTCAAAACCGCAAGGGCTGAACTTTTTACGGGCCCCTAGGACCTTGGCCATAGCACCCCGGGCCCGGGGTCAATTACCACCTTTGACCCCCTTCTCGGCCGGTACTGTGTTGCTGGATACAACTTTGTGTTTGTTATACGGCCAGGTCAAAACAACGGCTCAAGGTCATCATGGGAAGAAACATTCTAATGATTTGTTTAATAATTGTATGGGATATAGGGTACGGTATTTAATTATGTCAGCCCAAAGGTGTTTTAGCAGCACCTGGAGTTACTGATCTCCCAAATACGAGGGCTGTATCGATATTTCCCCCTATTATATTTACAGCTCATTTGGACATACCAAGGAGAATGATGAAAACTGAGCCATTTGAGAATAATTTGGCATTATTTAAAAATGCTGCTTACCCCAGGAAGACCGTTGTGGTGAAACATTTTACAGCCTACTGTGTTAAAATAATTATCAGAGCAAAATAACTTTATTTAAAAGCAATAATGGCACATTTTTTGAAGAGGCCCCCCATTTTTTCAAAAAGTTATTTTGGCCACATTTTACGTTGGTAATCTGTCTATGGAGACTAATACCTGCGAACGAGGAATGCTAAGAAAGGCGTATGATCCCATAAAATTTTGTAATTTAGATCTTAAATGGGATTCCCAGATTGGACTTAACGCCAGAGCTGGAAATGATACGTTTATGTCCGTCCATGATGAAATAGTGGCACCTCTAAATTGACTTTCCTGAACCAATAAAACAACTAAGGGATGCGAGTTAGGACACGTACATGGCGATTTTTCACGGCTATTTCACATTGGAAGGCAGTTCCAGCAGCCGTTGGAATTATCGGGATCCCGATAATAATTATTCTAATTACAAAACTTCCTTCGTTTTTGGAAGACATTTCGAGATTAAACCATTTCACAGGTTATTATAGTGTACTAGCCAGTTACCAATGCAACGTGTAAAAATCCAATTTTGTTGAAAAATTGGAGAGTTCTTCAAAAAAATTTGCTAATATTGCTTTAATCAAAGAGGCAGAGGAACAAACCCCTATGAAACCTAACAAATTTCCATCTGAAATTACCCCTTCCCTGTCTCAAATTGCTCAAGATGAAAAGTGCTTCATAAAGTTTGGAAAACAAGCAGGTCAATTTGCTTATAGAACAATCAAAACATTTATCTAACATTAAAGTAAGTACTCGGATAACATCATCATCCTTTAATAACAGTATTAATTACAAAATAAGTAGTTCTGCTCTAAAATGTTTAAAAGTTAAAACAGAATGTCGATTTAGCTCATGCTTCCATCCATCCATAACATTTCGTCGATTTGCTTGCATAAAATAGTTTCACGAGTACAATGCTTTCTGCCTCATTCTCAATGTCAATAAACGTTATCAACAGGATGGCACCTATTAAACACTAAAACAAAACTTATTGTAATATTACATATACTAAATACTCGGGTATTTTTGAATAAATGATAAGGAGGTTTACGCGTATTATGAAATTCCAATCGCCCTCACTTGGAAAGTCTTAAGCGATGGCTATCTGACATCAACATATAGTGTGGTTTTCAGATCTGAAATAAATGTCAAAACGTTATTCCGCCAGGGGTTAACTAAGATTGTTCTTAAAATTGCCCAACGCATGTTTATCGAGAGAGGTATACTAACATTCGAATATGATTTATATAATATATAATGATGTTAAAAAATAAGAGGATAAATATAACTAGCGTAATGTTTCTTAAATACAGACTTTTAGCATTTCTGATATATTCAGGCATAGCATTCTAAGACAGAGCCGTGTCTTCTTATGGTGCGACTGGCTAAGTCAGTGTTAAAATTACAAGGACGTAAAAGGTAGGAAGATCTAGTTCCATATGAAATGAAACTGCTTGATGAAATAAGCTAATAAAGTTACATAGATTATAGATAGAGCAATAGATATTATCTATAGATGTTAGGTTTTCGGACCTATAGACCGTATTAAATAGGCAGCCATGTTGGTGGACAAGATGCATACATTCCAGGACTACAATACATTCACCTGTCAAGGACCTGTGCAATCGCAAATCGATTGACAGCTTAGGTATTGTAGTCTGGAATGTAGGAATTCTTGTCACCACATGTTGGTGGCTGACGTCATATTGAATTACGGTCTTATAGATAATATTTCTTGCTAAACAACCCTGGCTTGATATAGTTCAGTTGGTAAGATCGCGTGCTGGTAATACGGAGGTCGTCAGTTCGAATCGGCCAAGCGCAAATGTGTTTGTTTTCAACATTTAACCCTTTGGGAAGTGGCCAGTTTTGTATACGTTTGTAATACATAATTCAGTAGCTTTGGAGGTGACCTTCCAAATGTTTGCAGGTGATCTGGAAAGCAATCTAAAACACCAACAATGCCTATAGGCTTGTTTCGACTCATTTAAATACATTTTTCATGCTAATTCTGAATGTGCCCAGGAAAATGAAGACTTTTTTACAATTTTGAAGCCAAAATTGACATGTAGTAATTTTGAACGGCGTTAATCGCCGTTAGTTCTCAAAGGATTAAGTGCGCTGGCCATCTCCAGGGAAAGATTAATAAATATTCATACATTTCTACCTGGGTAACTAAGTAGTTAAAATAAAATTTGAAGGCAATAGAATTTTTTTAGAATGAGAATAAACACACATCTAGAGAATAATAATGTTCGATACAAAGAATGTTAAAGACAAACATGTGCTCACTCAGCAACATGACCTACATAAATTCCCCCGTATAGTTATTTGCCATATAAAGACACTATATTCGAATACTTCAGTACTTGTTTGCAATACAGACCCCTATATTTAAACCCTTCAGCAATGTTTTTTGACAATATACTGGAAAAATGGGTTTCAAACGCAAGTTTATCCATGGAGTTACTTGTTTACTATAATAATAGGGTGTGGGCAGGTTACAACTTTTTTTTTTAAGTCGGGCGGATTTTTTGGCCATTGTGGCTCCTGAAAAAGAATCTAGCAAGCTTTTTCACTGAAGATAAAGTTTTGGGTTGGTTCTATGGATTTTAGTTTTGTACATAAAGTCAATGGGATTTTGAGGTTAAATTAGTTATTTGCCAATATTTGCCACATACAAACTAATGGCTATAATGTAACATGTACATGTGCTAGGTATATCGCCTCCCTTTATAAAACCATAGGTTTCCAAAATAACCAAATTCATGATTGTCTCAAATAAAGAAAAAATGTTTTTACCTTGCAGAGGGCATGTAGTCACTCATTAGCACAGCTACAACTTTCACCTACTGGTTTAAATTATTTATATAAACAGGAATACACCTCTTTACAAACAAAGGGTTGCCTGCTACTAAATATGTTAATAATTCTGATTAATGGAAGAACTTGACATTAATCACATTTAGCAACTGGTTCGACAGTTTAGGTCTGGGCAGGAGACTAACTCTTTG
>JAMKCH010030155.1:0-15938 GCA_023653785.1 Ophioderma brevispina
TCAATAAAAAATGGACTAGTGAATATGTTATCCGACCCTTTTTGGCATCACGCCATTTAAAAGTGTTCTCCCACATCACTATCAAGCAACATGCTCAAGCAAATGTTAAAAATGTAAAAACAATATTTTATCTTTCATAAAATAGAGAATCCAGGTTTCCTCGATCAAAAAATTGGCATTATCGTATTAAACAGTTGATTCGCACTGAAAGATTCTTTAAAAAGTTTCGATTGAAAAACCTGTATTATCTTCGCATATGGACTAGTTGCCATATATTGGAAAATAATAGTGTTTTTTTTTAAAAAACAAACAGGCATTAATGCCAAGAGAAGAATTCCAACTTTTTTTCAATACGAAAAATCAGGATTCTCGGCTATACACCAAGCTTTCATCGAGGACGTCTGGTTTATAGACTGAGAATCATCTTGATCATCTGAAGGTTCCTCCTAAGGTTTGCAGAACTTAAATTAAGACAAATTGAAGAATTCTACGGCGTTGCCAAAAAGGGAACCGCTAATAAGTCTCAGAATCATTCAGAATGACATCAATCTTGGGTGATGTACACTTGACTCCATACTGTGGGATGATTCAGCAGTTTTGATTTTGCCATAGCAACAGTTGATGCAAGGTGTGCAAGTAGTCAAAGATGTTGTGGTCCATTATGACGCCAAGATACTTTGGTGTTGGATCGTTTGACAGTTTTATCATCTAAAGTGATGTTAATTTCTCTTTTTAGCGCAGTGGTTTGCAAGTGGAAAACAGAGCCGAAAGTCTTGGGTTTTTTGGCAGAATATCTAGTGCCATCGGTGGAAAGAATTGAGAATATGCGTCGTCTGCAACACTTGCTTCCTAAGGCCTCAAAGGAATCAGCAGCGATTCCAGGTCCATATCTTCGGCGTAGGAGTACTGACGAAGAGAGAAAGAAACTCCCGGTCGGCATGGCGCAGACATAAATATTGAAGAGACTGGCGGTGCCAGGACGACCTTGTGGGAAACCATTCCGAAGTTTGGGCTTTTATGCATTGACCATTTGATTGTCCCCACACCCCAGGACAAGAGATTCGGGCATGAGCAATAATGAACTTGACAAGTTGACATAGGGGAAGATTTTGAGTAGCGTAAGATAGAGAAACTCGATGCCAGGCTGTATCATCGGCAAGCGTTAGTAGCTAAAGGCTGCCCCAAACTTATGCTTCTTCTGGAAGGCTGTTCGAATCATGACATGTGTCTAGCTGTCTGATCAGCTTGTGGATTTTACTTCTTCGAAAGCCAATTTGGTGAGGGGTAGCTTATACATGCGAGATAGCAGCGAGATGGGTCAGTAATTAGGGCTTCGTTGCTGGTTTCTGGGGCTTCAGGATTGCAATGCACCTATTGAAAGTCTTCCATCTAGAGGGAATGCTGATGATCCAACAAGGAAAACGAGTTGGAGCCATCGCACAGATTCAGGGCTTCCCATTCTTGAGAACTTTGTAACCCTTGGGAAACTCTGATATAGACAAGCTTTAAATCGTGCCAAGCTGGTTAGGACAATTACGTCTTGGAAAGTCACATCAGGTGGTTTATTTACTCTAGGGCCTTCTATAAAAGTTGAAGCAATGGCCCATCGGGGTTCAAAACATGCAAATATGAGATTAATGGTCAAGCTTTAGACCAGGTATCACACGGACAGTGGTTTGGCACTTTCCATGTGACAAATACTGAGGCAATGCAATTCTGCAGAGGGACAGGACCATGCTTAACTGGACAGATTATGACGGTGAGGCTGTTGACGGTGTTCCAGGCCCCTGCAGCTTGAGTGGGTAAAGTTAATATTGGAATATATCCTACGCAATCTGGTATACGTCTCTTTGGCAAACAAATCCAGTGGCTAGTTGCTTTTTTTGCTATTATCTCAGTATGGCAGTACGGTTTATCACCAGTCCTTGGCCAACAGTGGTGTGTAGGGATTCTGCCTTATTGGAATGGAAATGTTTAGCTGCTTGGTGAAACAAGAATTAGAGTAGAAGTCAGAAATGATGCGTGTTGATGTTAGAAGACTAAAGGAAGTAGGGTCTGGCAGCTTGGATGACAGTCACGAATGAGTTGCTTTGAACTTGCCCCTTGGGCCAATGGCTTTCCGGAAGTTCAGATCTCTTTTTGTCGAGGCTTGGAGATTGTAAATCGTGAATGTCAATGATAACCAAGATAGGGCAGTGGCCTGATCTGGGGAATCTAGGGGGATCTTTGGAGCAGGGGGTCGGAATTCCGGGCCGACTGTTTGGACAGCTCGGGAGAGGGTAAATGCCCAATGAGTGCTTAACTAGAAAGTAGGTACAACCTTACTCTCAAACAGCAGTTGGAAGTCTGAATGTATAGGAATAGTCTTCTCCACAGAACATTAATTTTTATCAATATTTAATGTGCCATATTGCCTACTTTTCAGCCATAAGGATATATGCAAAATAAAAAACGGCTTACCTAATGGTACCAGAAGATGTATAGTAGCAAGCTATAATCAATATGGTAAATGATTACAATTTAAAGTCCACTCAAAAGTTGTGGGCCACATTGTTTACAAATGTGTTTCTCAAAGTTTGATCAAATCAAGCTCTAGAGATTCAACCCATCGTGTCACCAGAGAAAAAGTCGTTGGACAGCGCGTATTGTTGGCAGAATATGTGACCGATTCACTGTTTTAGTTTTAATTCTATCCACTGCAATCCCCTCAGTCAATGCTCCCAATACCTTCGGAAAATACTAGAGGTGACACGATGGGTTGAATCTACTATAAAACGGTAGAATGAACAGCCATTTGTTTTTACGGTCGGTGGCGGAAAGTATTACCCACGGTAGACTGTGTCACAGACGGCGAAAGGTTATATATAAATTGGATACTGCGTGAGAAAATAAAGTTATCAGTCGCCCCATAGAGAATGGTGTAAATGAAAAAATATCTCAAATATATTCGAAAAAACGAAGGGGGTTCTACGGATATGTTTGCATCAGCGGTCAAAATTTTTTTCTCACGAGAAAAACCCAAGCCCTCAACGGGATCTAGACCTAAGAACCTTTTGAGTGAAAACTGAACATTTCTCTTGGTTAGTTTTTTACACGCCAATTCTCAATGGGGCTCTGCCACGCACACACTTCTTCAAATACAATTTACAAATGAAGAGCGCCGCTCATTACCCTCATTACTGAATAGTGATGTCATATTTGTGATACAGCGTGGGGAGATCTTGGAAATTCTGCAACGTGTGTTCATGACGTTCGAGAGACTTTTAAAACCTCAGTTGGGTAAATATATGCGCATGATAATTGGAAAAGCCGGATGGTTCTCGGCTATCGGAAGATTTGAAAAACAGGAATTAAAATAAGACTTGTCCGGGTTGAATGGTTGGTGTTGTTTTTTTATGGTAGTAATGTTGAGCCATGAGTCAATCCCGGAAAAGTTAGGGGGTTGAAAAAGTACTCCTTAAATGAATCGTAGATTATGCGCGAGATAATGTGATCTTAGTGAGAACTGTACTTCTGTGTCAGTAGTACTTAGTCTTCCTGAACCACAGTGTCATCATGGCAAGTGACATTAATTTTAATAAAGGTGACAAAGCAAATATGCATGGCTATTTGCCGGCAGTGGAACCAAGTTTGAACTGGGAAAGCAATGGGAGTATGAGTGCTGTCATAATTATATGCGCAGAACGGAGTTGTGGGCGCGAGGTAAAGATGGTTTGAATGACACGTCAATGTACAACCACATATTTACCACATTGTACTACACATGCGCGAATTGCAATCGGTGACTAGCGTCGGGTGACTTGTCAATAGAATCTTCTATACAGGCTTCAATAAAGACGCGTTTTGTTTGTGCTCTATGAGCACACAAACATTTTCCCCCCGGTTTTGCTACGTCCGTAGGCTTTTTAACCCTCGGCTTACCAGGGTGGGGGTGGTTACCACCCCCTTCAAGGTTTTTTCCCCGGCTGCTAAAACCCCCTTTTTTGGTGCCAAATTATTTTAAGGTATATTGTCAATTGGACATGTTCGCTCCTTTTAAGCCAAAAACAAAAATCCCACCGGGGTATAGGTATAGATACAGGGTGATCCCAAAGTGATCGATAGGGGGGGTGGTAACCACCCCCCCATCCGGAGAGAAGTACCAACATGCCTAACAAAACACAGGAACATCACAGACATGATTTTGGTACCAAAAGATGGCTATGGTCATCCTCGTTCCATTGATACCCAAAATGAGTACCAACATGCTAGCATTACGTCACAATGACGTCATAAAGTTCGCATGTTTCCGCAAATGTGGGTTGTCTTTTCTATAGACACAGTGAAAAAAAAAATCAATTTTTCGCCAAAAAGGTTAGGAAAAATCAAATTTTCATGCGGTTTTTACATCTACTGCTACTTGATGGGAAATGGACTAGTTTATATAATGACAACATTTAGAGCTATAATAAGGTGTTTGAGTGCTAAAAGTGCCGAATATCAATTTTCCACCCTAGATTCAGTATTTTCGTACTTCACTCAACATATGACGTCATGGTGACGTCATAATGGGGATGTTAGTACTCTATTTGGTACATTGGAAAGAGAAAATATAAGTATCCTTGGTTACCAAAATTACCGGAAATCGGGTGTTCAGTAACGAAAATCCAGGGGGGGTGGTAACCACCCCCCCCCCATCGCAATTTTGTTACAAAAAATGGTCAGGTAGACGAGCGTAATATGCACGCTCGTACTTTCCGCACCGACGCCTTGGTTTATACAGAGTAAAGAATAACAGTTGAAAGTATATACCACTTATTCCTGTTAAAATTTTAACAATTTAAGTACTGCAGAACAATATAGGAGAAGAAATACGTAAAAAATAATGAACCTCTGAAAAAACTGCAGCCATTTTGAATTTATGCAAATTAGTTATGCCTTCCACTAATAAGATTATGTATTTTCTATAAAGTATGAAGCCATAATCTACCTTATTTGATGTAAAACTATTTGTTTTATGGGCTTCACCAGCTATTTAGATCTAGCTATACAACAAAATGAGTAAAACGGCATTGTAGCCATTTGATTTATGCAAAATTAGCGTAGTTCAATACTTGATTTTTTGGAGATTTTAGTATGTCATTCTGGGGACCTTAGAGAAATGCATTGTGGTGAAAACCATTCTATTGCAATTTTTCCAGTATATCATAGATTTTTCAGCTATGTAGATAGGTGGAACCAGACAAAGCTATACCTGTAATTCATATAATTATAAGGATTAAAAAGGTATAGTTCTGTATCCATCTCGAATACGGTGACTAAGTTTTAAAAAAAAAAAGTTGCGTTGCACTCAGGCGCTCAGGATTTTCAAAAAGAGGGCAATTTCCTTTTTGGACCTATTTAACCGCTCATCACCAAAATAGTCACTTCTAAAATTTAAGAAAACCAGATTTCCGTAAATGACGCGAAAATAGCGAGTTTTAGAAAACATGACAAGAAAAAAACTTTTATTAAAAAAACAAAAAAAGTTAATTACGGAAATATTTCAAAAATTTCTGGCAGCAATATTCCGGACTTTTTTTTGGTCGTAATTTTAAATTACGGAAACATGGCGATTAAAATACACATTTTTTCCGTAAGATGAACATAATTTGGTCAACATTGACTGTCAAAGTTCCGTTAATTGACAGAAATTTCTGTTAAATGTTACCAAAAATGTTGGCAATAATGCTGCCAGCAGCAGAACAACGAACTTAATTTTTATCTTTTCTGCCAATGGGGGTTCATGTCTTAAGGATATATGGAATGCATTATGTCACTGGCGGGAAAAACCTCATATGTGCATTTGACCTTAAAAGAACAAACATCACATGTAGTAAAAACGGTTACATGACAAAAACCTTATATGTATCATTTCGAGAGACACCGAAACTGAATAATTTGCTGTCATGGCCATGCACTAGAACGGTTTTCCTTTCTAAAGAGACTTTAGGTAATTATTTTACTCCGAATCTGGAAATTAAAGTACCATATGATTTACTTTCATATTTGGCATACATTCAAGCGAGAACCCGATGTGACAAAATGCACATAGAGGTTTAGCACTGGGGCCCACATTTTACATATGAGGTTTTGCATTTCACCTCTGGAGTTACATGTTAGGTTTTCCCGCCCAGCGACGATATTTGAAATTATTTTTTTCTGATATAATCAAACAAATATGCATAGATTTACCACAAAAATGACCTAGTTGGGAGGCTAAGGTGCAGCTACACTTAGTATCAATGCATGTCAAGTTGATCAGGCAATCAAGAAGATCGGAGGCAGGTATAGTTGACATTTGTGCTTGGTGTCTTGAATAAGTGTTTCAAATGACAACACGACTGAGCTTGTATACATGGTCACATTCCATCAAGATCGTACGGTCGAGACCAATTCTTGACATTAAATTAAAGATTGGACAAATACGCCACTACATCCCACAGCTAGTCCATGATGTTTGTCCAATCAAAGCTAGATTCTTGCAACTCGCTCTGGGTCATCAATCTCGCAATGATACATGTTCGGCATCAAAAAAGATGGACAAAATAGCCACTACATCCCACAGCTAGTCCAAGCTTTTGTCACATCAAAGTGATTCTTGGAACTCTGCTTCTGTTGGGTTTGCACCGCACAACGATCACGAAAGCTGCAAATACAGCGCCACTACTGTTCTTCGAATTCCGCTACGCCAGCATATTACATCCGCGCTTAAAAAAATCATAGCTCCTGTTCGGCAAATACACCCATCAAAATTCATGTTACTGGCTTACAGAGCACTTTACGGGACAGCACCTGAATTCATCTAGAATCTGACTCCAAGAGTGAGTATGGGTCAGGAAACGCCTTTAAGAATCTTCGAATTACCTCTAATAGTGCCCAGATAATTGATGGTGAACTACGGTGACAGGCCTTATAAAGTAGTGGCCGCGATCCTGTGGAACAATTTCCGACAAATTTGCCAATCGCCTTACTTTGACTACGTCAAGTCGCCGCGTCTAAAACCACATCTTTTTATCAACATTTTTGCCAAGAACAATAATATCTTCTGCATTCATCATCATCTTATTGTATGTTTATTCACTTTTCATTTATGTTACGATCATTTGTACTCTTGTTGCTGTTAAAAGCCTTTTTGTGAATACCATTTGCCTGATGATGAGGTTCGTGGCTGAGGGATGACGTGCTAGTGACTCTCTCCCGCCAGAGTTAAAAACCAACGTGCCGCATGTTTCTAACCGCTTTTCATTCTACTTGTATAATTGTTGGAACCCTATAAACGTACTTTGTGACTTTGTAATAGGACGGGGAATGCCGTTCTTTGAAATGCATTTTACAAACACAGGGGTGGTCCCTGTGCTTTTAATTAATTTACTGTGTTAAAAACATTTCATTTTTTTTATTTTTTTTATTTTTTTTATTTTTTTTATTTTTTTTATTTTTTTTATTTTTTTTATTTTTTTTATTTTTTTTATTTTTTTTATTTTTGATAATGTTTTGTATATTGCAAGCTTTCATTATCATGTTTAATTGATTTGCATCTGTCACGAGATTACTGTTCGTCTGTTATTTGTCTGTCTCCATGCTCTTGCTCCGGATGATAAAAACTATTGTATAGGTGCAATATATAGTTATGAGTTGGCTGGGTTTTGGCAGCTTGGTTTTGAACTGTCTCTCTATTTTTTTATTCATTGTGTTGGTTTTAGGCATTTAATAATCTGTATAATTATACACACAAAATTATGTTTTTTAAGACATGTTAAGTTAGTTTTTAAAGGGACAATGCACTGAAAAAATAGGCGCCCTCTAGACTTACAAATGTATATTTGCAAGGTCGTAAGGCTTTTTAGACATAGCCCTCACCTGGAATGGTTAAGGCCCAAATCAGCGCGCTTAGGGTAAACAGACGATTTTATAACACTTTCCCTGGACCGTGGGAGTTATGATTAATACCTTGGGAAAATTCGAGTAGCTGCTTTGTGCATAATTACAGCTATTACATTTTACATGAATATATAATTAAAAAATTATTTATTTTTCTTATTTTTACCTTTTCCGAAGTCCTGGCCCCTTTTCAAGGCGATTGCTGTGTAAAGCTGGGTCTCCTCTATCGAATGGAATATGAGTAGCGAACATACAATTTCCGAAAGCCAGGGTAAATTTGAATTTACCCCTGGCACTTGTAATTTGATAGTTTCACCACACAGCTCAAATATGACACGAAATGCCATACGCCATGGCCGTCACTGCACAACGCCGTTCACACATCCAGTAAATTGGATCATATGTCTTCTCCTGTCCTGCTCTCAAATTTCACACATATCGGCAAAACAGTTGGTTGACTAGGTTCCCTGATTATCGTTAGATTTATAAAATATAATTCCAAGGCTCCAAAATGTTTAAATTTATACGAAAATCGAACGGTTTTGCAACCGACTGTCCGATGAATTTCACGATTCTCAGTGTGAAATTTTTTTAGCGAGTACGGTTGACTACTTGTGCTCATTACGAGCGGGCGCACAAGTAGACTAGACTTGATCCAAATCTTGGACTTGCACGCACGATCAGTCTGTAGAGATGCCCATATGGTTTCATTGTCTTTTGGAGTTTTGTGGCAGATTTTGCTAAAGGTTAGCATATATATTCTTGAAACGATGCAAAGCAGTTAGCAAAAATATAAACAAATATAGAACGTCCAGGGGGTGCGTGACGCTATTTTTAAGGAGGGGAAACCTCAATCAAATCAACTTGAATGATCGTTTTTAGGCCCCAAAATGAGTCTGATTTCAAGGTCACGCTGCAGCTTTATGAATATAAATTAGAAATTCAATTGGGCTACTTCTGACCCAAAGTACCCGGGAAAGGTGACTCCAGGCATTTTTTTTTTTAAATTCGTTAAACGTTAGCCTACAGATTACTTGCATGTTTAGCACTTATTAATGCTCCTTATTTGTTTTTGAGTTATGTTATTTTATGTTTTACTCCAAATGGCCTAGACTATTGCGAGCAAATGAAGAAATTTCAATTTTTCTGGAAAATGTGTCAGTGCCGCTTTAAAGTAAACTTAAGTTAGTTTTAATGTTCATCGTGTGGGGACTGTACTAAATCAGGAGGAGTGATATTATCTCACAAAAACATTAATTGGTGAATTAAGTGAAACTCTCTTTAAGGAAATTGTGGGGAATGTTTCCACTACCTGAAACAACACGTCTTTTCTTTTTTAAAGTATTGGATAGAATTGATAAAACTTTTGAAAGAAATAATGACTGTCAAAAATTACTTTTAGTGAAGTACTTGTTAGGAAACTCATAAATGCTACATTCCACTTTTGTAATATTTGTATTTTACAGATTTATTTTTTTTATTTTTTGTATTCTTATTATTTTGTTGTTTTGAAATTTTAAAAGCAGCCTCAACGAAAGAGGTGAGCGATGGAAAGGGACAAGGGTTTAGCATTGAAATAGCGTATTAGTGTGCTCGCACGGCAACAAACCATGAGAAAACGTTACAAATAGTGAGAACGAGGTTCGAGAATATTTTAATTTGGATGTCGACGTTTTCACACGATTCATTCGGAAAAATAACATCTTAAAAACGCACGGTATTGCGACTAGCGACAACTGTGACCCTGTCGACATGGGGACCAAGTTCTCCTTTCTCCCGCGCATAATGGTGGGCGCAATCAGTGGCGGATTTAAGAGTCAGCAGTGTCAGGAGCTGCTGACAGGGCCCCCTAAAATATTGCTCTCATGGCCCCCTCGGACACACCTTAGTCGCACTAAAGTGCGTTATTGCGTTGCTTCTTGACGTTATAGGGGCCCCACCTTAAGCTGCTGACGGGGCCCTTTTCCTTAAACCCGCCACTGGGCGCAATGCGTATTTGGCAATCATTATAAGGCTTTGCAATTTGAGATCAAATGACATTGCCATTAAAAAAATCGAAAATTTAAATCCAAGGCAATCGGATAAATAAATGAATTGATAAATAAATTAATACGAAAACAAATAATGGGTTCAGTACAATTGAGATTATCAGATTATATTTGGTTAACAACAAGGCTGAATAGTTCGAGAAACGTAATTAAATAAATAAATGCAAAATAAATATTTTAGTAAAACTAAGATTATCAGATTATTTTCGGTTTAAAAGTCAATTTTGCGCCTTGCATTTTGAGCAATTTCTAGGCAAGACTGGCAAAACATCTTCTGCGTAATGGCAATTCGGCAGAGTTTCTTAAAAAACTGATCATTTAATCGACCTAAATGACCTTTGATTCTTATCTACACCCAATATGAGACTTAAATAATCGACCAGAAAGTGCGTCATATTGCATCACGCACCTTTATTCCAAATTCAATGTCGACACATCGAACATGTCACACCGTTTGCAACAATGCTTAATGACTGCAAAACTTTACAGATTGTAGGTTACAAACTCTGTTAGAAACAAGGGCAAAACGATTTACGTCGCCACAACTGCACGGTTAAATCAGCAATGCTCCTTAGCGCGGTGTTTAAATCGTTTGTCCTCGTTGCTAATGTAGTTTAAAACCTAGTAATTTCCGGTGAACGCCCTATAAAGAAGGGATATCTGATGTCGTGATGCATGTTAAAAGTGGTTTCACAGCTGCCGAAAGAGTACACGAATGAACGGGTTAATTACGTCATTGAACGTGCTGAGAGGTAGGACACCACCACCAAAAAATGCTGCTGTTCTCAATTCCACTTATTGCCGACACTCTTTCTGTGTATGAAAATGGCATAGCAATATTACAAATACTATAAAACAAAAACAAGGGTGTTTATATTAACCCATAGTTGCTCATTGTGGAACCTAAATTCCAAGTTTCATCTTTTAAGATATTACGAAATAACTGGATGGAATGTGTAATTTACTATGTCTAAATATTGTTTTAACAGTACAGTTCCCTTTGGAATATGACACATCCCAATATTTTCCATTTTGAGTAATTATTGTTTTTAAATCTGCAATTGGTAAAATTTTCTAATAAGGTATTAGGACCTGCTATTATCACCTACTTATATAAAAACGTAAATTACACTTGCTATTAATTGAAAACTAGCATAACTTTTGAAAATAAAAAAGAATAATTTAGTATACTCTTGAAATAAGGAGTAAATAAGAGGATTACCCGTATATTTTTAGTATGATATTATTAGTTATCCCCTCTTTGTTCACGCAATACGGAAAAATATCTATGGTTTGTTTCCAATATCATATAGAGGCGATATAGCCGAATGTGATATTGGAAACAAACCATAAATATTTTTCCGTATTGCGTGAGAACAAACAGGGGGTAACGAGTTTATCATTAGGTAGACATGAATATTTTAAGAAGAAAACCAAAAGCCTAATGTAGATTAGATTAAATTTGATTTAAATCTGGATTAGCACAGCCACAGAATCAATCAGAGTACCAGTAGGCCTGGACTAGGCCTGTCTCTATGGAGGCCTATGAAGTACAAATCAACAAGTTGGACTAACTGCACAGCAACATCAACTATACCAAGATGACATGACCACAGTAGTATACACTATGATGCAGTGCACTGAGTTGAATTCTGCAGCCAGGTGCCGCTGTAGTCTGTAGTAGATAGAGGAAAAGCCCTAACTTACCTCTTTGAAAGACATCATTGGTCACTAGTCCTCCAAAACACAAAGGGGAACTTTTAAAAATGTTTTTTGTACATGAAGAACATAGGAAAAATATATCAAGTAGAAATATTTGTTTGGGATTGCTCAGCAGTCACATCAATGTGTTGAACAAAAAAGGCCATATTGGATTGTGCTCTTTAGAGGGTGTTGGACAAATCAGTCTCTTCCATAGAAGCGCAAGATTATTTAATGCATCTAAAGTAGGGACTTGAAACTTGGTGTAAGCATTACGTAATACGGGCTCATATCCAGTGAGTAATAAAAAATTACTCTAGTAATACGGAAAATATTAAGCAATCAGCATTCACCATTCATGTCTACTAAATGATAATAGTTAAAATGAGGGCACGTGAGGTCCAGTGGATTCAGCGCTCGGTTCGCACTCCAAAGGTCGTAGGTTGGAGCCCCGCTTGGCCAACGTGTTGTTCCCTTGAGTAAGGCGCTTTACCTCAATTACTCCTCTTCACCTTGGTGTATAAATGGGTACCAGCATTATTCAATGCTGGGAAGGCAATAGACTCGTTGTGCGGGAGGAGTGGTGAACCCCCTACAACAAACAATAATACGGATGAGTCTGGCCCAAACACGCGAGCTTCTTCGGCACGACACTTTACCTTCTTTTTTACAAAGTTTGATAACCCCTACACATCCTTAAGTAAGATTTACTCAAATTTCTCTAAGATGTTGATACGGTAATCCCTTACAATTTCAGAGTTAATACATACGCAAAAAATACATTTATTTATTTAGGGACTAACTCAATACTCAACCTGCGGGTGTTTTCCGGTTCTGCCCGGTTCCAGGCGGTTCATTAAAAATATTCTTTACTGTTTACTTTGATGCATTTTAAGTACGAATTTTCATAAAATAGTGCGCTTAATCTTTTATTGATTTGTTCGTTATTCCCGGGGCAAGAAATAAACCAATAAAATGATCAGCAAAAATGGGCGGACATGAAAGCATTAATGTTGTAACTTTAATTAGAAATACATTTGTTTGGTTATTAGCTTTTTCTAAATAAATCCATTCGACACCCAAAGAGAAGAGTTTCTTCCTATGCTTGGTAAGATCAAGCTTGAAGGAAAAAATAAAAGCTGAACTGCGCGGAACAATGTAATTAACAAGTACTAGGCTGTTTTGCAACAACATACTCTTCCCAAGTGTAAGAAGTCTCCGTGTAACATCAGCAGCGGAAACCTAAGAGATCGCGAACTTCAACAAATCAACTAAATACTGGGAACCCTTCACGGGCACTTATTACATTTGCGATATCGTTGAAGTCAATGTGTCTGCGTTTGCTGTTGCAAAATATCTGTATTATATAATGGTGTTGTCATAAACCATTAAGAATAACATGGTGGTAAGTTGAATGGCCTGTTGATGAGAGACTACGCGTACCTGGCTTTTATCGTACGATTTGTTGCAGGATAAGGGCACAGGCAATTTCAAATAAGACATCTTATTTCAATTTTAGTGCCAGATTAGCAGGGACTTCCGTGGACAAGAACTAAAACACACCCCGAACGCCCATGTATACTGGTGATAGTTTTTACGCAATTCTATAGTTTTAATTTGACAAATAATATGGATTGAACTTATGTTTTCTGGTAGAGATGTTTTGTCATGAGAGTGCAACAAAGCCGTATCTACACTTTCATGATTAACAGGAGAATCGTTTTTGTGCTTCAATCAATTGTGAGTTTTCGATTGAAAACTATCATAACACACGATGAAATGTATTTGGTGCACATATTGTGAATAGTTCATTTCTCACTTAAGTCGACTAATTTAGAGGTAATTAGCAATTAAAATGGCGTAACTACACACATCATTTCCACGTGTAGTGCAACAAAGTCGCACCTGCCATATTTCTGTGCAACAAAGTCGTATCTACACCTAATTAGCCTGATAACCCTGCAATAATTTTAACATTTTATTTCAAATTATGGAGCGTAATATTGAGTGGATGAAGGTCGAAACTACATTTTTATATATGTGCCAAAATTAGCACGAACTTGGTAAAAGTAGAAAATGCACTTTTGAAAAATGACTTTGCGAGATTTTGTTTTTATTTACATACTTTTAAAAACCATCGCTTTACAAAAAATAATAATAATAATAATAAAACGGCGTATCTACATAACTAGTTTTCCCGTGTCGTGCGACAAAGTCATATCTACCAGTTTGCGACGTTGTTGCACTAACAGAAATTCGATTTTGAGTGCGACAAAGTCGTATCTACACCTAAATAGGCCTGTTTAGCCTAATAAATCTGAAATAAATTGAGTGCGTCACTTGCAATGTATATCAAATTATACGCAATGACCGTCTTTTTCATAATATATAAAAAAATAATTTTCGCCAAAAATGTCAGTTTCGACTTTGTTGCACTCACATGATGTATAACTTCCCTATTGTATTTATTTTTACCAAACAAATAACAAAATCATATTACCTTCAGCTTTTCGAATGTGATTTGGAACAAAGAATCATGTATTTATTTATTTATTTGTAATTATTTTTTTTATTTATGTATGCATTCTTTAATTTCTTATGTATTCTTTTATTTAAAGTGTACTTATTTATGTATTCTTTACTTATTTTTTATTATTCTTGTAATTATTCTTTTATTTCGTTGGTTATCTAATATTGTTATTTTGCTGCAAATGGAGTGCAATACTTTCACGAATTTGATGTTATTTCTTATTTTCTACACTGGGTGAGTAAAAAAAATGACCCTGATTGTGTCCACCATTTTGAATTTTTAAATAACATATATCTAACATATGTGGTTTCATTGGAAAGCCTGTTTCATTATCTTTAATTTACTGCAAAGATCATTCACATCGGTTAGGCATAGACCGAGCTACAGTCGTCTTTTTATCAAGTAGCAGGTTTTGCGCTCTGTCCACGGATTCACATTAAAATGAACGGCATTCAGCGAAGGGAATCAGGGTCCAGATCGGGATATTTATTGACCGCAGAATAAATTTGACGCTATTTAACCCCACAAAATTCAGTCACACTTTACTATCGATGCCCTATTAACGCTTCTACGTCCTCATCACTCATAACAATCATTTGAAAAACAGTGTAACTTGCTACATGTATCAGTTTCTGGAGGAGTTGAATAAATCATACCATACGAGGGAACATAAATAAGTGACAACCTTTTGAGGTTTAAAGAAGTATTGTCTATATTTGTAGACCAAAATATGCCACATCTTGTATTGTACTGCCACAAAACAGTATTTTGAATAAAACTTACCATTATCACCGGATTTTATACATTTAAAATACCACTTTATTTGACAAACACTTACCCTTATCATCATTTTGGGGAGTCATTTGCTTAGATGGCCGCCGTGTATTCAAATGGGAATCCGTGGATAGAAGAAAAAAGCCGACTACTTGATTCAAAAGACTGTAGCTCGGCCTATGCTTAATAGTCTAGAGGATAAGCAAAAAATCGTGCACTTTGTGATAGAAATATAACACTTGGCACACACTTAATATGGACCATAGTTAACTATTTCAAAACGGGACCCCAGCTGGATTTGCCCTGTGGCGGCCATTATGGCCATTTTTCAAAATGGCCGCCATTTGTAGTTCCAATGCCTCATATCTCGGTTAATAATACTGACACGAGCTTGATGTTTGTGTCTATGCCTGTTTTCAGGGGTAAGGAATCTAAATATGACGCTACTTTTTTAAGATCTCGTGTCAGCCATTTTGTTTTCCAACATGGCTTTGCACAAAATAATGATAATAATCATCAATTTGATTTGTGTGTATATTCCTGTTTTCAGGGTCAGAGAATCCAAATATAATATTAATTTTTAATAATATCTTTTGCAGCCATTTTATTCCAATATGGCCGCCAATTTACACACAAATATCTTTGTTAAAAATAATCATACTAAATTATTTTTTGTGTCTATATCTATGTTGTCAAGGGCAAATAAACCAATTATGACAACAATATTAAAGGGGTATTTCGTGATCCACAGCCTCGCCCCCAGACGTACCTAAAATGAGATTTTTATATGAGTATAGTATTTATCTTAATATTAAATTTTAATACAGCGCGACATATCTACCATTGTCTACCGAAATGCCCAGGTCGTGATGGAGTTCCTAAGACTGTTACAACACGCGTAAATTCAGAACGGTAAATAAATCTGATTTTAGATGTGCAAGGAAACCGAAGTTTTGGATCGACAACCGAGTTCACGTACAAAC